>OZ010713.1:23397848-23692896 GCA_963932345.1 Ophion ventricosus | reverse complement strand
ACGAAAAACGCAATCATCTTACCGTCGAGCGATATTAGCGAGTGGTTCATCGAGTACGTCCAAACAAAACTCTCGACGAAAATCGAGGACTTTCAGGAGAAAGAGTCTGGTTGGACATTACATGAAATCTCACATCTTCTTGTAAACATTAACAAGTACGAACCACTGCGAGGAAGCTTATCCACGTACACGCGTCTCCCGCGGGATATACAGATGAAACGGGTCGTCATCAATATTGAAAACAATGACCCCTATTGTTTTCTCTGGTCCGTCACAGCAGCTCTCTCCCCACCACCTAGGGGGAGTCCTGTACGTAAGAGTTCGTATCCTCATTACAGCGAGGTGCTCAACTATGAAGGCCTGGATTTTCCCATGAGTTTGTTAAATATTAAAAAATTTGAGCAATCGAATGGCTTATCGATCCACGTGTACGGGATTGACGGCGTGACAAAAGATGGCACTAGTAAAATTGTGCCGATATATTTGAGTAAACAAATTTCGGATAAACCAACTATTCATCTACTCATGATCAGAGCGGAAATCGATGAGGAGGAGGAGGAGGAGGAGGAGGAGGACGCAGGTGTTCCCAAGGTGTATCATCATTTTTCGTGGATTAAAAACATTTCGAGGCTCGTGAGTGCGCAGATCTCCAGGGGAAAACGCTACACGTGGATTTGCGACCGATGTTTGTGCTACTTCATCAGAGAAGAAATATTGCAAAGGCACAAAAAGGACTGTAGTAATAATTGCCGAGTTATGTTTCCCAAAGTTACCAACACAATATTGAAATTCAAAAATTACAAGCACAAGGAGATAGTTCCATTTGTAATTTATGCAGATTTGGAATGTTTGCTCGAACCGGTCGCAGCATCGCAGACTAACACTGTAAACTATCAGAAGCATACTCCCCACAGTATTGCCTACTATAAGCATTGTAGTTTTAATGACGCGCTCTCAGAGTACAGAGTGAATCGTGGAAAAGACTGTATTGAATGGTTCATGCGCGACTTGGAAGAACTGGCCCACTCATTGAATGTAATTTTTCAGACAGTCGTACCGATGAAACCTTTGAGCGTTGACGAAAGTCGAAGCTTCAAGTTAGCTGAAAAATGTCACGTTTGTGAAAAATCTTTTGCTCCTAATCAAGTGAGAGTGCGAGATCATTGTCATTTTACGGGGAAATTTCGTGGTGCTGCTCATCAAGGATGCAATTTAAATTACAAAAATAGCCACGTTGTTCCCATAATTTTTCACAATTTGTCGGGATACGATGCACACTTTTTAATAGTCGCATTGGCTCGAACATTCGAGGGATCGATCAGTCTTCTCCCCATTAACAAGGAAAAATATATTTCATTTTCAAAGTGCGTCAAAGGCACACGCGTGCAGTACCGATTCATCGACTCTATGAGATTTATGGCGGGTGGCATTGAAAAATTAGCGTCTTATCTGAAAGACGATCAAAAAATAGTGACACGTAAGAATTGCGCTAAACCCAGGGAATTTGAATTATTGACGAGGAAAGGTGTGTTTCCCTATGACTACTTGGACTCTTGGCAGCGACTCGATGAGACGGAATTGCCCGCTAAAGATAAATTTTTCTCTCGACTCAATAATGAGGATATCTCGGTGGACGATTACGAACACGCTTGCAAAATTTGGACAGTCTTTGACATTAAAACGTTGGGGGAATATTCCGACTTGTACTTGAAAACCGATGTACTCCTACTGACGGACATATTTGAAAATTTTCGTCAAAATTGCATCAGCACATATGACCTCGATCCATTGCATTATTTCACCGCTCCCGGCCTATCCTTTGATGCAATGTTAAAATGTACCAATGTTGAACTCGAACTTTTGGTCGACGTTGACATGTTGATGTTCATCGAGAGAGGTATTCGCGGTGGAGTAGCGCAGTGCTGCAATAGGTATGCGAAAGCAAATAATCGCTACATGAAAGATGATTTTAATGCAAACGAGCCAGAGTCATACTTAATGTATTACGATGTTAATAATCTGTATGGTGCAGCTATGTGTGAGTCACTGCCCTACGGCGCGTTTGTTTGGGTAGACGATTTCGAGGAACGTATCGAGAGTATTCCGGATGACGGTGAAACGGGATACATTCTTGAAGTTGATTTAGAGTATCCTCGAGACTTACACAACACACACAAAGATCTGCCCTTGTGCCCCGAACACTACGTCCCGCCTGGGAGCACTCAGAAAAAATTAACAACCACGCTAATGCGAAAAGAAAAGTATGTAATTCATTATCGAAATTTGAAGCAATGCTTGAAATTGGGACTTCGCGTCACAAAAATGCACAGAATCCTCAAATTCAAGCAGCGCGCTTGGCTAAAAAAATACATTGATGTAAATACGGAATTGAGAAAAAAATCTAACAATGATTTTGAGAAAAATTTTTATAAACTCATGAACAATGCGGTCTTTGGTAAAACAATGGAAAATGTGAGGAAACATCGGGAAGTGCGACTTGTAACAAAGTGGAAGGGGCGGTGGGGAGCGGAAGCGCAAATCGCCAAGCCAACGTTTCATAGCTGCACCATATTTGACAATGACATCGTTATAATCGAGCTCAATAGAGCGTGCGTTCTATTCAATAAGCCCATCTACACCGGATTCTCAATCCTCGATATCTCCAAACTCTGGATTTACAATTTTCACTACAATTACATACTCGAAAGATTTAACAATCATGCAAAATTGTTGTATACAGATACTGATAGTCTCATTTATCACTTCAGCGTGCCTGACATTTACGAAACGATCAAGTGTGACATTGACAAGTTTGACACGTCCGATTATTCCCCAAACAATCCCTACGATATGCCCTTGCGAAATAAAAAGGTATTAGGCCTCATGAAAGATGAAAACAATGGCCATATTATGACGGAATTTGTGGGCTTGAGAGCGAAATTGTACTCGTTTAAGATCCTCGATTGCGGCGATTCAAAGAAGAGAGCTAAGGGCATTAGGCGGTCAACCCTGAAATCCATCACATTCGACGATTTCAAAAATTGCTTGTTTGCGCACGAAAACCTCGTCAAGGCGCAACAATTGATTATGAGTAAAAAACACATTGTTCACACGGCGATGCAAAATAAAGTTGCTCTCAGCTGGAGAGATGACAAAAGAGTGCTAATCCCAGATTCCACGGACACTCTTCCATGGGGTTATGCTTCCGACGATATGGAATATTAAGATGAAAAAAACCCCAAGCTGTACAATGGTGTGTAAATAACTAAAAACCGTATGAAAATCAATGCCAAAAATTCATCTCCTCAAATTCAATGCCAAAAATACCTCCCCCCCTCCCCTAAGCGGAGAATGGTCGTCGAAAACAAGAGACGTTGAAGTCTTTCGTGCCTAGAACGTAAGCAAATCGTGTATGAGATGAGCGTAAGATGGAGGGAGATTCGAGAGCAATGAATCGAGTGGGTTACGCACGCATGCAAACATCTCCCGAGAATACCAAGGAGAGAGAACTCTTGCGGTCTAAGGGAGAAAAAAAACATTTTTTTACGAATTTTTGAATGATTATTCAAAAACTTTTTTTACAACTATTTTGTATAATAATAATAAAAATTTTATTTGATTTCTTCATTTTGTCAATTCTGATTTGTCGATCCAACTGTTGTGTGCATCGTCGAAGCCCAACCACTTGACGAGCATTCGATCACCGCGTTTCTTCACAATCTTCTCAACGAGGTAAATGTCGGGATGCTTGACGCTCTGGAGCTCCTCTTCGTAGAAACAGCCGGCGATGGGTTCGTTCCGATGGTCCTTGAGATTGTACGTCGTTGGATTCGTTCTTTTCTTCACTCTGTATATCGTGAATATTTCGGTTGTCCAATTTGGCGTGTAACCCTTCTCAAATACATGCTTAAATTTGCTAATTCGCACATTATCGCCAATTTTGAATTTTTGTGATTTTTTTCCTACTCGAGGCTGGCGGAAAATACGATGGAGGATCTGTTTCTCATTTGCCGTATTGACATTTTTTGGTTTCACCTTGATGGTGCGATGCACGGTGCTGTTGTATTCGGTCATTAGAGAATCCAGAATATCCATCCATTTATAACTTCCACGTAGACTAAATTGCATCCACATTTTATTTTTTAACGTTCTATTGAAACGCTCGCAGATTGATGCCTTCAAATTGCTATACGTTGAGTACATGTTAATATTGTATTTTTTCATAAGCTCTTCAAACTGAGAGTTATAAAATTCTTTTCCGCGGTCAACTTGCAAGTTCTTGGGTACACGGCCCTGACATAGTATACATTTCATTGCAGTCGTTGTATCTCTACCGCTCTTGCTTCTCAACGGTATGGCCCAGGCAAATTTGGAGAATATATCGATGACGGTTAGGAGGTACTTATGTTGTGAGTTTTGCCTCGCGTACGATGACATATCTACGATGTCGGCTTGCCACGTTTCATCCAGACCTCGAATTTCAACGTGTCGCCGAGTATAATTTCTTCGTGCTGGCTTATGCAGCTCTCGCACGAGCGTCCATTTTTTGTCATCATTCATGGCGCGGTTAGTCCACACACATCAACGCTCAACATGCGAATGTGTGAAAAAACTATCCTTTTGCTTTATTAATAAATAATTCCAGCCTCACGCAATTCTTCGATAATCGATATGATTTCATTGGAATGCGATGAGTTGCCTGCCGCTTGAGATGCGTGGAGTAATCGAAGACGATCTACAAGCTCATTCGCATTGTCCCAGTAAACATAATCAAATTGCATATTTTTTCTAGCTTTCTTATACTTGGGCATCCCCCGACCCGTACGTGCACGAATTATTTTTGAAATATAAATCTTGAATTTGTGACTGTTTTCACGTCGCACAGCTCCGTCGGGACGATAATATTTTTTATGAGCATTCGTGGCAATGATAATATTCTCATAATTTTTCAAATCCGTCGGTTCGAGAATCCCAACGTTTGGCACTTTTTTAAATAGAAGCTCCGCTAATCCAGCAGTTTTTGCATAATCTTTCTCCCCCACACGAATATGCTGAGAATCGAAATTTATGCGAGAATCGCCAATCATTAGTTTTGCATTCGCGAGAACTCGTACTCCATACGATGTATCCAGGCTTTTCTTTCTACCCATGCGTAATAATATGAGATATTTATTTATTAATTCATTGGCGCGATCCGATGAATAATCTTCATCCTCTTCTTCATCATCATCATCATCATCATCTTTGTGGTCATACGCCTCTGTGGAAGGTGAATCTCTGGCATCTTCATACATCTCTGTTGAAGGTGAAGCTCTGGGTGACTTTACTTCTTCTCTCATTTCATTCTTGATTTCCTCCTCCTCCTCCTCCTCCTCCTCCCTCTTCTCCTGCTTCATTGTCGGCATCTCGTTCTTGTGAGAAACGAGCTTTTCTAATGGTGTGACTATCGGCTTAAAGACATCCTTCATCGCCTGATCAGCATTATCTCTGCCCATCTTTATCATTCGATGTTTTCGCCTAATTGCATCACTAGCCTTGACGATTTGCTGCAGCACGTCTTTTTCTTGCAAAAGTTGTTGACGCTTCATGCTGTTGTCAGTTTCACAACACTTGCAATACTGTTTGCATTGGAGCAAAGAGCACGTCATTTATTGACTCGCAGGAAAGAATCGAATCCCCGTCTATACCTACCCTCGTTGATACTACTATCCTTGTCAATTGTAAGGAATCCATACTTGCTGGAATTCCAACATTCGGAGCATATAGTTTTAAAGTGTGTATATGACATGTCGGTATTGACATGGTCATCGTACACATGTTTAAGGTTCGAATCGTCCTGCTTGAAGAGAACTATGAAATTCGTATTATCGCGTACGAGATGCTTAGGAATACGAGCGTATGTTTGAGAAAGATAGAAACAGTCAACGTTCTCATGCCTTCCCATGGAGAAAAAGGCTCTGACGTTGTCTTGTTTCTCGCACGCTATATCGTCAAAGATGAATATCGAGTTTGGTCGTGCTTCGCTCGGTGACACCACTTGTTCATGCTCATTAAATGGATAATATTCGAGCTCCTTCACTGGCTTGAGAAATTTTTCGAGTAATTGGTATTTTGGTTGTTTCAGCGACTTTGAATAGAGATAAACGTTTTCGAATCTGAGACCGTTAGGGTGTATTACAAGGGTGAGCAACGCGTTGGTTTTTCCGCAGTTTGAGGGACCGCAGAATACTGCGCGAATCGTATTTGGCAGTAAATCACCATGACGCTTTCGTCCACCCTCCCCCCGCCCCGAATTTGTGTAAATTCGTCAAAGTTTATTACCGGCAGCTTTCCAACACGGCTTCTTCTTCATCTTTGTCGCGACTGACATAATTTTCATATAAAACGAGCTTTTATATCGATTACCACTTCAGTCGAGGGTCAACCTTCATCATGATTAAACGTCGTGTCAAGTTCGGTAAAGGTCTCCTCAATCGTATGATCAACAATCTTCCCGTTGAATTGCATTTGCCTGGGTATCAGTATTGCGGACCCGGCACAAAGCTAGCTAAACGTCTTGCACGCGGCGATCCTGGAATAAATCCGTTGGATGCAGCTTGCAAGGAGCACGATATCGCGTATTCGAAAAATCGTGAAAACCTCAAAGCTAGACATTCTGCGGATAAAATATTGCAGGAGAGAGCTTGGCAACGAGTTCGCGCCGGGGACGCTAGTATTGGGGAGAAAGCAAATGCGCTTGCCGTAACAGGTATCATGAAAACAAAGAGAAAATTCGGCATGGGGATTAAGAAGAAGAAGAAGGAGAAGAGGGGGACAAAAGTTGTTGGCTTGAAGAAAATTATCGATGCGGCGAGAGAAGCCATGGTTAAGAGTGAAGATTCAAGTGTAGTCGCTGCGTCAGCCTTAAAGGTGCCAGAGCAGCTGTCAAGAGGGTCGCAAGTGGCACGCGCAAGTGCGTACCCTCGAGTGTTACCCGTGCCTCGTAAAATCGGTGGCTTCCTACCGTTTCTCGTGCCCATCTTTGCCGGTCTTAGCGCTGCGGGAGCGCTAGCCGGTGGCACGGCCAACATAGTCAAAGCGGTCAAGGCCGCTCAAGCAGCGAAACTTGAGCTCGAAGAAAGCAAGCGTCACAATCAAACGATTGAAGCAATAGCATTGGGCAAAGGCGTGCATCTCAAGCCGTACAAACAGGGAATGGGTCTTTTATCGCGCCAAAAAACTTAAAGTAGAGCTACCTCACCGACCACTCACCGACGCCGATTTACTGAAATACGCCAAAATTATGAAAATCCCCTATTTTCGTGGAGTTTACATGCGAAATCAATTGCCCAAGGGTGGTCCATGGCGACACGAATGTGCCATTGTAAATCTCGATGAGGATATGGGGGTCTGGCACACATTGGGTGGCGTACAAAAAAACTGACAATAGAGTCCAGTATTTCGATAGTTTCGGCAATCTTCAACCACCAGCTGAACTTTTAAAATACTTCGGTGTGGGTAGTGTAAATTATAATTACAAGGGGTACCAAAATACGGTACATTCGAATGTGGTCATTTATGTCTCAAGTTTCTCTGTCAACAATTACTACAACGAGGAGGGAAATTTTCTCTATATAAAAGTGGATGATAATGAGAAATCGAGTCAGTTTGTCAAACACCATTATGGATAACAGTCTTACGTTGACCTTATCGGGATCATCGTCTGTGCTCGAGGCTCAATACTTTCCCCCCATTGACTCGCCCCCCACAAGAGTTATACCCTCGGACTTATCGAACTCCTAACCTACAATTCTATTCCAAATATAGACATTGGACACAACAAATTTTACGTTGGCAAGGAAGTTTTTGTCATTCCTACTGGGAGTTATGAAATAGACGACATTGCGACATACTTGGAAAAAGAGCTAGCAAAAAAACAAATTAGCATTCGCATTAGGTTCAACCACAATACGCTGCGCAGTGAAATCGAGTGTAATTATGAAATATATTTCACGTCCGCCGATTCTATTGGACGTATGCTAGGATTTTCGCCGCGTAAACTGAGAGCTGGTGAAAAGCATCAATCGGATAATCTGGTGACCATTCTCAAAGTGAACGCCTTGCGTGTCGAATGTAACCTCACAGCAGGCGCCTATATTAACGAGCGAAGAGTACACACAATCCACGAGTTTTTCCCATCCGTACCACCAGGCTATAAAATCATCGAGGTTCCATCGCACGTAATTTATCTACCAATCGCGAGCAAGACGATAGACAATATTCAGCTCCGAATAGTGGATCAGGACGGTGATTTGTGAACTTTCGCGGTGAAACAATTACCATACGACTACACATTAAATCGCAATGGGCATAGTCTTTCATAGAGTCTCTTATAAAAAGAATACTCCGTGGAGGAGAGAGGCCAGTAATCGATGGACACGCACGTCGCTAACAACGCAGAACGTGCTGTTTTTGAAGAGATTGGGTCTCCGAATACGTGGAAAAATCGCATAAAAAACTATATAATCTGCATTGCGTGTGTATGTTGTTTGAGATGGAGGCGAAATAACTGATATCAAAACACCCGTCATCTTCGATGATTCCATCGCGCATTATGATATTCATGCTCATCAGCCGTATGCATCCACAACCTTTAATAACAGTGATGAAATACGTATTTCCATTCAGCATCAAGACATATGCATACTTCCCAGTCAAAGTTTGCTACGCGTATGCGGGCGAGTCACCAAAGCCGATGGTACACTGGCTGCCAATACGCATTTCGCAAATAATGGCATTTCCTATTTGTTCGACGAAGTGAGATATGAGCTCAATGCCATGGAAATAGATCGATGCAAAAATGTGGGCATAACGAGTTCGATGAAGGGATACGCGAGTCAATCCAAGAACTATAAGCTTGAGAATGCCGGCTGGTATGATGCCCGCAGCGGGCACGCTGTCGCAGATTCTGATGGAATTTTGACGTATGCATACCGCTGAGTATGATCCTCGGTTTCGCTGAAGATTATCAAAAAATTGTTGTAAACGCGAAGCATGAATTGATTCTATTAAGATCGAAGACTGATGATAATGCGATATGGCAAGCCGCGGGCGACGTCGACATTAAATTCACGTTGAAAAAAGTAGAATGGCTCGTACCGTACGTGACACTCTCCGATAAATGTAAAATTCAGCTTCTCAAGTTTATCGGTAAAGACACACCGATATCCATGACTTTCCGTTCGTGGGAATTGTACGAATACCCAATGCTCCCCGAGACCTCAAAACACATGTGGGCCGTGAAGACATCTACGCAACTTGAGAAGCCGCGATATGTCATTCTAGCCTTCCAGACTGATCGTAAAAATAAGAAAAGCGCAAATGCGAGCAATTTCGATAATTGTGACATCACCGATGTTAAACTCTACCTAAATTCGCAAAGTTATCCCTATGGGAATTTGAATCTGGACATCACAAAGAACCAATATGCGCTTCTCTATCAAATGTATGCAAACTTTCAATATTCGTACTACAATAGAGAGCCCGAACCATGTTTGAAAAAATTGGATTTCATAAAGTATGCTCCTCTCCTTGTCATTGATTGCTCGAAGCAGAACGATTCTCTCAAATCCGGCCCCGTTGACGTACGCATCGAATTTGAATCAAAGACCAATATTCCCGCCAATACTTCCGCATACTGTCTCATTCTCCATGATCGTATTGTCGAGTACAATCCGATAGGTGGCGGCGTCAGAAAGTTGATATAAAAAAAATTGAGGTCGCGCGCCACCTCAGTCATCATCATGGAGTTCATCGTTGACGTGCAATGCTTCAAGCGACCGATCAACCAATTCGTCCCAAAGGAAATATCAATTGTCGAGGTGACGAGTGTTGACAGCAAGCCTCTGACGTTGCTCTTCGAACCACCGTACGTCTGGCACTCTCTGCCCGCAAAGTACAAGAGTACGAATATGTGGTTGGAACGCAATTACCATGGTTTGCGATGGGAAGATGGCGACTTTCCACACGACACGATCCCCATGTTCATTCGATCAATCTTACAACACGCTCGAATCGTCTACATCAAGGGACTGGAGAAATCGCTGTGGTTGAAGAAATTCACCGACCAAGCAACGGAGATTATCGAACTGGAGACTCTGAACTGCCCATCGTTGCACAAACTTGCGTCAAAAGAGCTACGAAACAACGGATGTCCCTACCATACGACTCTCGACCCAAAATTCAAGTGTGCCTATGAAAATGTTAAATGTCTGGAAAAATGGTTGAAAGAGGATATGAGAAAATAAATTTTTTTATTGATTACAACATTTTTTCTTCTTATTTACACAAACTTTCTCCAAATAGCTAGGGGGCTTTGTAGATTTCTTCTTCTCGTCAGATCTCTAGGCGCAGCTTCTGGATCAAGCGCTTTGGTGAAACACACATGTCTGCTGCTGGTGGCAAAATCGTCCGTCATCCACGTTGACAAAGTTGGCTGGTCCGGATTTTCTCTGCCGACATCGTCCGACCCTCGGTGAATTCGAGACCCCACTGCGACTCGGTGAATTTCCACAGCGACTCGGGCGACAAGTTTCTTCACTTTTTTTCTTCACTCGCAATTCACTTGATGTCAATCGTCACCGCGATCGCGAGGTTCGCTCGACACATTTTTGAATTCCATGCCGTGAAACTTTCCACCGATGTACACCATGCAGAGATCGCCTTTGTACGCTGCTGCCAACATCGTCTGAAATGTTGCTGGACTCGCTTCAAGCACCTTGCTGATCCTCGTCGGTAGAAACACGGTGAATTCGTTGCGGATGTCGATCACGAACTTTTTTCCATATTTGGTGTTCACTTCCCGTATATTGGTGATGGGATATTCCGACTCGGCTGTCAGCTCGTTCAGTTTTTTCGCCGGGAGAAAATCGGCATATTTGCCAACCTTATTGATCCCCTCCATTTTTCACTTGCCGTTCGTCTGATTGTTCGAAGCCGTCTTCATGAGATTATATACTCACTCCCCTCCACTACACCCCCCACTCGCACTCCTCGACCAATAACGAGGAGGGAGAGATTTTACGGACGTTAGCTCTTCCATGGCTCCAAATTCACTTTTTTTTCAAACATTATCGCCAGCGAATGAATCTGCGACCACGAGTCTATTTCTCCTTTCAATTGTCGAATGTTATTCAACAATCTCTCGATGCGCACTTTTAATTCACGTCTCTTGCACGATTCTCCGTGCCGCATGACTTCAATGGCAACTTCTCGACAAGAGCTTGGTGGTCTATTTTTTCCGTGAGTCGCCCACAGCCCCGTATCGCCCGGGACGAACATTATCATTAAATGCTTCACTCCCTTTAATCTTTGGAACTTCGTAGGGGGTTGGAGGGCATTTTTTTCGATGTTCATCTTCAGCAAACTTCTTCAAATTTTGAGAAACCGGATTTTTCGAATCTCTGAAGTGACTCATGTTGACGGAGGGGGGGTTAGATGCTATACTGGCAAATAGTTTTATAGATACGCTCCACTTATAGCCCCCCTAGTGACCACGTTTATCGCATAGCTTTGATTGTGTGTGTGTGAGTGTGTGTGTGTGTGTGTGTGTGTGTGCGTGTGCATGAAAATGGCACGTGCAGTCGCATGGTTCGACACGATATTATAAACAGCAGTCTTTTAACACTGATCTGTTTCCCGTGATCGCACTTGAGAGCGAGACTCCTTTGTCAAGCGCCGAAAAGTGTCCAATGACAATAAACAATGCCTAGAAAAAATCTGACGAAATCCCCCCCGCCCCCTCTGCCACCGTCGGGATAAACAAATTCTCAGATTTGATATTCGCTGACAGGTTTACATTTGATAAACAATGCGTAGAAAAAATGTCACGAAATTCGGCGGCCATATTGACCTCCTTTCACTCGTCCGCCGCTGCCCAGATAAACAAATTCTGAGAAAAGTCATTCGCTGACAGGTTTCAACACGTCGCAAAGCTGTCGCGCGGGGGGGGGGGAGGTCCCTTTGGCACGGCGTCCGATGACTCACCACCCACAAATGTTTAAACAATTTTTCTGAGAAATGAGACCCCCACTCTTCCTCCCGACCCTCCTTCTGGCAGGGGGGGGGGGGGGGGGGGGGTTCCTTTGACACGGCGCCCGACGACTGACCACCCACAAATGTTTAAACAATCTTTCTGAGAAATTAGACCCCCCACTCTTCCTCCCGCCCCTCCTTCTGGCGCGAGGGGGGGGGGGGGGGGGCTCCCTTTTATTACAAAGCACCACAACTCTTTGTCAGTCATTGCGCGGCCTCGCCGGGAGTCGGACTTCTCCGTGCCCCCCCCCCCCCCATTCGTGAGGGGGACCACCATCAGCCGGTAACCAAGGGAGCCTTACCATCGACCGGTAAGTATCGACAGTCGATAAAGGTGCGGGGGCTCTGACAAAATCCTACTCGACCATCCGAACCTGACTTAGCTCGGACATGAACCAATGGTTCGTGTCTTGGCTAACTCGGCCGGTAAAGTAGGAATTTTGTCTTTGCTCCCGCACCACTTATCTACTTATCTTTTGGCACTTAGCTCCAAAACACATTTTTTTGGTCGAAAAAAATTACCGAACTGGCATCTTTTATTGCCGCATGTATTTTTAACGAAGGTATCATCCCCCTACTGCGTACGATGCAAGTGTTGGGCATCACAATTGGACCCCAAGCAAAAATAATGGTCGACAAGAGAGAAATGGTGCGCGTGAAAAAAGCTGACGCCACACATTCCGCTGCATTAACAGAGGCAAAATTGGCCGGAAGACTCGAGCGGACGGGTTAAGAAGAACTTTTTTAAGAAGAGGAAGATGTACATTATGGTATAGCAGATTAGGTGTAAGTATAAAACTTTTCATTTTATTTGCACATAAACTTCAGTTTAACTTTAAACGCGTTTTTCTTGAAACCACGTTTTCCAAGTTTGAGGAAGCGCTCCTACACGCCCTTGATGAGCGATTGTTATGAAAATTGGCAGGCATCTGTAGTACAAACGTCTCCATTAGTTGAACTAGAATTATCTGAAAATATTCAAACGTTTTTATTTTATGAAGAAAAAACTGCAAAAATGTTTGGTGAAAAACTAAACTTTTCTTTCGAACGCTCACTATTTTTTATTTTTCTTATTTTTCTTCTTGATTCTAGTTCGACTTATACCGAATATTGTACAAAGTAAAAATATGTTTGATTTTTTTTTGCTTCAGATCACCTGTCCAGGATTTAAGACTTCCGCAAGCGAAGAATATCATCGCCGGTGCACTGACATACGTGGCTCCTCCCACTCCCAGTACCATGTTTGGGTTGGTGAAACATTGGTGAAAAATCAAATATTTTTGGCCCAACAAAGTAGAAATCTCCCTTAAGGCCTTAGGCCCCTCTAGAGGCCAAAGGGGGATATTTTGTGATTTTTTTTCAGCGAAACCATATAATAAATCGGAATTACAAAATAGGGGTTTTATTATACACGTAATTGATTATTCAAAATTATTTTTTCACAGCGATACATGCCATAATGGCGACTGTGCAGCATTTTTCTGATGACGCCTTTATTTCTGGAAGGTCAACGGCCGGACCAACAGCTCCTATAATTTTTGCGTTATGATGAGACACTACATTTTTTCGATTATATATAAGAATAGCTATAGAAGTACGTAGGATTTTTTTGTTATGTTGTTTTTTGTCAAAATGGCGCATTTCTAAAACTAAAAGTATAAAATGCCATAAGAAAATCGTTAGAAAATTGTTCATAAAAAAGGAACTATGCAACATGTTACAAAAATCCTACGTAGTGCCTCAGAAAATCTAATTTTAAATATACAGTTAAAATTTCAAGTGAATCGGTTGAAATTCAAGTTATGAGTCCGGCCGACTTGAAAAATTTAGTTTTGAGATAAACGCGTTTAAAGTTAGTAGAAAGTCACGACATGAATCAAGAGGGGTTGCGCTAGAATTCGAAAATTGATTACTTAGAGATTTTTCACACCTATAATCTTTTGGAATATAATTTTATAGGTACTAAGGTACATTTTTAACAAAAATTAAAAAATTGATTTTTGGCAAATCCTAGAGTGGCCTAAGGCCTTAAGGAGGCTGAGGTGTTAGCCGAAAAATGATGAAAGCCCTTTCAATTTTATTATACTCTGTAAATTACAATGTAAAAAAAACTTGGTAAATTTTCGTGCCGTTTCGAAACTTGGTTATTGAGAAAAATCTACTCGTTTATGCAAGTCACTTTTGAAAAGTACTTCTTTTATTGCAAAAAAGAACGAACATTTTGTGTAAAATTCCAATTTTTCTTCTTGAAGTGTCCCATTTTTTAAATTTTCATCTTTTCAAATGTTTCTTAAGTATAAGTTCAGCATTTGGATGTTAAAATACTAAAAATTATTGATTTATATTTTTCAGATCAATATTGATGTCGTTGGATTTCTCAGAAAATGACAACTGCCGTCAAAACCTTCCTCTCCATAACGTCGCCATTTTGCAATATTTTTTTTATGAAAAATTATTCAAACAATTTAATTATGTGATAAATTGTACGTAAAGTTTCATAAATGTAAAACGTTTTTTTTCCATTTAAAGAAAAATGATGAAAAGAAGAATGAAAAGATGAAAAGAAGAATGATGAAGAAAATTGGCTATTTTTCGTCGTCTACGTGTATTCCACCCACCCCCTCCCCCCCTTAAATAATAGAAAAAAGAAACATTTTTTTATAGATCCCCCCAACAAAGGCGTTTTCAGTGAATATTCTCAGAAGGCTCTTATATCATGAGCAACATTGAGGCTAACGAATAAAGCAAACATCACATTTGTCCAACTTAAATAACGAATATTTCACAAACTGACAATTAAATGAGATATTAGACGGTTTACGTCGCTTCAACGTTCGTCAGTGGTACATACGATTTTCTTAGTCTTTCAGCGAATACTAACGAGGCCCGCAGATTTGATTTGTCATTCACGATTCTTGCATTTGGCAGAGTCATGCGAGTTCTTCGCCCATCTTTTTTTTTCTGCTATCTGTACGCGTACATCTCATGTTTATTTATATTGTTTTTCATTCCCCGGTGCAGCTATCGCAGCGGAGAAAAATTGGATTGGAACGACCATCGGTCTTGAGGAATGCTTCGTTCTCGCCGTTGCCAACCTCATGAAAAGCAATGAGTTTTCCTCGTGTTCTTCCTGGTGTTTCGTATCCCTTGACGATCGTCTATATATTCGCCCCATTTCCGGGTTTCATTATTACGAGAATCCTGTTTATGGAGATTCTCTGCTTTTTATTGGATTACCTACGATACTTTCATTGAGAGCGCCATTGCAACGAGACAGTTCCAACCGTGAGAGAGCACATATACTTGAGAAGAAAATTTGACATCTTTGGATGCTGAGGGCTTCCCTTCTCGCCTTTCCCAATCTTTCCTCATTGATCTGACGAGACTAGTTAAGACCTTAGGCCACTCTAGGATTTTCCAAAAATCGATTTTTTTTTGTTAAAAATGTACCTTAGTATCTATAAAATGATATTCCAAAAGATTATGGATGTGAAAAATCTCTAAGTACTCGATTTTTGAATTCTAGCGCAACCCCTCTTGATTCATGTCGTGACTTTCTACTAACTTTAAACGCGTTTATCTCAAAACTGCATTTTTCCAGTGGGCCGAACTCATAAATCAAACAAATTTCAACCGATTCACTTGAAATTTTAACTATATATTTAGAATTACATTTTCTGAGGCACTACATAGGATTTTTTTATTATATTGCATAGTTCTTTTTTTATAAACAATTTTCTGGCGATTTTCTCATGGCATTTTATACTTTTTGTTTTAGAAATGCGCCATTTTGACAAAAAACAATATGTCAAAAAAATCCTACGTACTTTTATAGCTATTCTTATATATAATCGAAAAAACTTTAGTGTCTCATCATAACTCAAAAATTATAGGAGCTGTTGGTCCGGCCGTTGACCTTCCAGAAATAAAGGCGTCATCGGAATAATGCTGCACAGTCGCCATTTTGACACGTATCGCTGTGAAAAAATAATTTTGTATAGTCAATTACGTGTATAATAAAACCCCTATTTTGTAATTCTGATTTATTTTATGGTTCCGCTGAAAAAAAATCACAAAATGTGTGCTTTTTTTGGCCTCTAGAGTGGCCTAAGGCCTTAATCGACGACGGGTCGATTTCTAACAATGCAGAGGCCACTTTTTTGCGATAACATCTGATAACGTACCGGAGCGCAGATCACATGATTATTTTCCATCCGTTTTCACCGCGCCCTTTTTGAAAAACAAAGTTGTAACATAAGTATCAATTAAGGGAGGTTTCTACTTTGTTGGGCCAAAAACAATTTTTTTTTTTGGTTTTGCTGTCTTGGACAAAGCCAATGCTTAAGATAGTAGTCTCGCCACAGTCACGTTGAAAAGTTTATTCTCCGTGTAATCGATGAAAGCTTCGAAATATTGCGGTATATCCTTATAACGTAGGCTGTACATCTTATCGGGATGTAAAAACTTATAAAGTAATGATGAAAACGCTTAATATAATGTTTACCTAACCTTCACTTTTGTATCAGGCTATCCATTCCGACTACTAATACGTAGATACTCTGCGTATACGGATATGCGCACACTACTGTAACTTAGTTCTAGTCTGCTCCAGTCTCTCTCTCTGCTCCAGATTTTTTTTCGCCGAAACCATAAAATAAATCGGAATTACAAAATAGGGGTTTTATTATACACGTAATTGACGATACAAAATTATTTATTCACAGCGATACATGTCAAAATGGCGACTGTGCAGCGTTTTTCCGATGACGCCTTTATTTCTGGAAGGTCAACGGACGGCCCAACAGCTCCTATAATTATTGAGTTATTATGAGACACCAAAGTTTTTTCGAATATATATAAGAATAGCTATGGAAGTACGTATGATTTTTTGGATATATTGTTTTTTTGTCAAAATGGCGCATTTTTAAAACAAAAAGTATAAAATGCCATGAAAAAATCGTCAGAAAATTGTTTATAAAAAAGGAACTATGCAATATAATAAAAAAAATGCCTCAGAAAATGCAATTCTAAATATACAGTTAAAATTTCAAGTGAATTGGTTGAAATTTGTTCGAGTTATGAGTCCGGCCGACTTAAAAAATGTAGTTTTGAGATAAACGCGTTTAAGGCAGTAGTCTGCTTTACAGGCTTCAAAAAATCGATTTTTCGTTTTTGTCTTAAATCTATTCCAAAACTATCCAAGAATATGTGTTCAAAATTTTAGAGGCCAATTCGACATATTTTCGAAGCTAGATCAGTTTTAGTGGCCGAGCGTCGAGCAGGTGCGAATGCTCGGGCAGACTTTACAGCCCGTTTTCTCGAGTTTTCATTTTCACAAGTTTTGGAAAACGGTGCCGGCGATAGTAAAAACAATATATGTCCGATCGAAAAAAACCAAAGTGATCTAGCTTCAGTATTGAATTATCTTCTATTTGAACTAAAAAAGTTGGACAAAAGTACTATTTAAATTACTTGTTTTGCAACTTAAAGTGAATTTTTTTTTTCAAAAAAGTGAATTTTTTTTTCAAACTTCGAAAAAATTTGGAATTTCGTCATTTCTTCGGTATTTTTTTAGTTCATATAGAAAAGGAACTTATAAAAACTAAAAAAAAATTTGGTTCCACTGTTTCAGATGCATCGCACGACCTCCATCACCGGCACCGATTTAGGAGTGCACACTCCAGGCGCCCCAGAAAAATCGTTACAACTTTGGCAAATTTCAATAATTTGTAATAATAAAAATTGTTTTTTAAAGCTTGAATATAATATACTATCGTCTCAAAATTTCGTTTACCGCAATCATTTCCTTCCCTTTCAAAAAAATTGTTGAAAAAACGCTTTTTTTTCGGCTCCTAAAGCAGACTACTGCCTTAAAGTTAGTAGAAAGTCACGACATGAATCAAGAGGGATTGCGCTAGAATTTGAAAACCGAGTACTTATTGTTAGAGATTTTCACACCCATAATCTTTTGGAATATAATTTTATAGATACTAAAGTACATTTTTAACAAGAAAAAAAATCTAGTTTTGGAAAATCTTAGAGTGGTCTGAGGCCTTAGATCGCTATATCTCTGAAACTAGACGGTCAAAATTCATGATTTTTTTTACCCACTTCGTTATATATTCCTCTGTATTTGAGATCTTTTTCTAATCTGTAGAAAAGCTTCGAACTTGTTGCGTGAAATGTGAAATTTTCCACTACTCCCCGCAAGAACACGTTCAAAATCATGAAATCTTTGATTTCCGATATCTCGAAAACGGAACGGTGAAACCTTTTGAAATTTTGCAAGTAAACATTTAATAGTGTCCTGAATGAGACGTCAAAATTAAGAAAAAAAAAACTATAGAAAACCGCCTTGGCGAGACTACTACCCTAATAATATGCTTAGCGAATTTCAAGTCGATATAAATAAAATCCGCGAAATTATAGGCCGATGAAGAGAAGCGGCCCGCAAGTATGCAAATGGTGCAATTATGGAGACGCCCAGAGGCAGAGAATAAATTACATGATTTTAAATACCAAGAACCACTTGCGACTGAGATTCAGAAACTCCTTCATCCTATATACTCAGATCTGTCGTCAGATGATCTGTTAGAACGGTGTTTCGTCGAACACACGCCAAATAATAACGAATGTTTTAACGCTCTCCTCTGGCGCTTGGCTCCAAAACACATTTTTTGTTCGAAAAAAATGATCGAACTGACATCTTTTATTGCCGCGTGTATTTTCAACTAAGGTAGCATCCCCCTGCTGAGTACGATGGAAGTGATGGGCATCATAATTGGACCCCAAGAAAAAATAATGGCCGACAAGAGGGAAATGGTGCGTGTGAAAAAAGCTGATGCCACACATTCCGCTGCATCAAAAGAGGCAAGATTGGCCCGAAGATTGGACCGGACGGCTCAAGAAGAATTTTTTGGAGAAGAGAAAAGTGTACTCGATGGTCCTGGTATAGAAGATTAGGTGTAAGTACGAAACTTTACATTTTATTCGCACATAACCTTCAGTTCAACTTTAAACGCGTTTTTCTCAAAAACACGTTTTCCAGGTTGGCGGAAGTGCTCCTACACGCTCTAGATGTGCAATCGTTATGAAATTTAGCAGGCACGTGCATAACAAACCACTTTGATAGTTGAACTAGAATTATCCAAAAATATTCAAACGTTTTTATTTTATGAACAAAAAACTGCAAAAATTTTTGGTAAAAAACTAAACTTCCTCTTCGATCGCGCACTATTTTTTTCATTTTTCAACTTTTCATCGGGATTCTAGTTCGACTTATCTATAATATTGTACAAAATAAAAAAATGCTTGATTTTTTGTTTTAGATCATCTGTCCAGGACTTAAGACCTTTGCAAGCGAAGAATATCATCGCCGGTGCACTGCCATACGTGGCTTCTCCCACTCCCAGTACTATATGTTGTCAAACTTTAAAAAATATTATCATGATCAATAAAAACCGCTGAGTAGACATACCAAATTTCAATATTCTATATTTAATATTTTTCGGATAAAAAATTGATGAAAAATCGAACATTTTATGGCCCAACAAAGTAGAAACTTCCCTTAAAGGGGGAGGGCCATTTAGATGGTAAAAAATTAAGGGTTTTTATAATTTTTTTTTTCATGAAAAAATATACATGGAAATTTGTAACTTTGTGTGTGTTTCATTTAATATTTGAAGTATGCAAAAATATATATATTTTTTTCAATGCACATTATCGGTCGTGTACATCAAAGTTCAGAGGATGTCGCTGAAAAAGTTCCCGCACTGCGGGAGTTCTCCCTCACGCTGTAATTGTCTAAAACAAAAAAATCAAAATGATTCTTAAAGGTAACACCCATAGGCTGTCGGTGAAGCAGGATTTTGGAAATATATGCGAAATTCACGATATGACAGCTTGATAAAGTCAATTTTGTGATTTTTAATGAAATTTTTACTATATTTAAGGGCAAAAGTACGTTTTATTTTCGGAATTAAATATTATTTATGTTCACCGACAAACTGCTGATATAAGGAAGATGTGTGACAAATTTCATCAAAATCGGTTGAATAGTTTTTGCGTAATCACTCCAGCAGTTGGGAAAAATACAGTTTTGAGAAAAATGCGCTGAAAGTTTCAACACGGGAAAACTTAATGATTTTGATGTCTTACCGGCTAATCAGGGATTCCAGCCCGATACAGGACTCCTTTGGCTTCCTCGTAAAAACGATGTTTCTGCTGCTGCTGTTCTCTACGGGCTTTCCGACTCCCCTTGGACGATGGAGAGCTGCGACGCTCCTGGCGTGATACGCATCGCTCGTCGGCTTTCTTTGCGAATTTCTTTGATTGCCTCCCAATGTTGATGTTCAGAGCGCTCATAACTCTTAAAATTGCAGAATTTTCCTCGTCGAATATGCTGGCTGCAATGTAGGCTGCAATTTCGATGACACTCAAGCCTGAATGCAAATGTTTCGGAGCTAAGCGCCATACAGTGGAGTTGAAACTTTCGTTTGCATTTTGCGTGTGGCCACCCAAGCATCTCTCCAATAAATCATGGAGTGTATAAATCCGTGTATATCGGTAAGGGATGCTTCTGGACATCAGGATGGAGAGGCGCAGGGTGTTTGAAAGTTTCATCAGTAGCCTGAGCTTTTTGCCACTCGCACCAGTTATGATTATGTTGATTTCCAAAAAATTTTCTCTTCCGTGGAGGTCCCTTAGGTGTTGCATCAGAACCTTTTGGGTACTCGGACATTTTGAGAAGTACTAAGCTCACAACTGGCATAAGATCAAGTTTTGAAGCACCTGCGACGCTTCGATTCGACAACGATGGGCCCTACCGAGTATAGTACGACTATACCAAACATAAAAGATCGGAGCAAGACGAAATATAGGAGGATGCATGCACCGCCGTCCTCGATCGCACCTTTGCGTCTATTCGGTACGAACGCTCTTGGCGTTTTTCCGCAAAAACTCAGGCAATTTTTGGAATTTCGCTCTACAAATTGGACACAATATTCGGAAGACATGGAACTATCGATTTATGGTGGAAAAAATCGATTTTTTCAAATTTGTAAATGATCTTCCCCCCCTTAAGGCAATATTGTGTATAAACTTCAAAAAATTATTTTTTTTTCAATTTTATTTTATCATTCTACCTTTGCAGAAATTGTCGTAGGCATGCAATTGAATTCGCACACTTTTTCTACTTCCCGATAGGGGTCCAATGGGTTATCGCATTGGATCCCTATACTAAAACGTCACGCTCGTTTATTGGATTTTAATCGGGATTCCCCATTGGAATCCAATGTACGAATCCAATTGGAATCCTCAAGAATTCCCCCATTATCGAACAGAATACGATACGATTCTTGATGGATCACATCGCATTCTGTACGATGCATTTTGTAAACAATATATATATATATATTGAAATTGAAAATAGCCGAGTTATTCGACAAAAACAATGTCCCATTAAATTTAAGACGACGATATTAACTGAGCGCAAGCCCAGCCCAGAATGAAACTTACACGTGTTGTTTTACACTAATAAAAGAAAATTCAGTGTAAATTTCAGCAGGATCAACCTAGTCATTGGGGTTAAAAAATTAAAAAATGAAATATTTTACTTTTTTTTTAGTGTTGTAGTACTTGGAAAATTTTGAATTTTTTTTTCAAAATATTTGCGGATTGACTCATTGTGGGTACCCCACAATATCCAATCGGCAAATATTTGCGGATTGGATATTGTGGGGTACAATGTGTCAGATAGGTGGGTACAGTGTGTCAAGTGCTGCGAAACGTAGGGTAAACGAGCCGGTTGAAACTCTTATATTTTTCTAACATAGATAACATATTTTCATACATACCGATAATTTAACAACGGGTATTATTTGCCAATAACATTGGGAGTCGACTCATTGTGCTCAACAACTCGGTGACACATTGTACCCCAGTAGTAAATATTTGATTATTGATGAAAATAACTATTAATTAAACTACGAATGAAAAAATACAAGTCACTGAGTGCATCATAAATAATGAAACTATCTATTAGGACCGAAAACCCGAGCCGCTACAGAAAGTGTGGTTATATTTTACGTTTTCCCGGCGAGCGAAATATTTTTTTACCAAGCCTCAAATCAATTTTTAATTTTTAATAATTCTTTGTGAGCTGCTATCGACTTTCTTTTAGGCCTGACAAAACCAAATATAAATGGCGGTCCAACACATAAAATTTCGGAATTCACGAGCTAAAAACCTCCGAGAAACCGCATGTGGCTCACAATGCCCCGTGACACATTGTGCCCCACACTCCCCTACATGATAATAATTTTTCTTTTTTATTTGTGCATATTTTCGAACGATCAATAAACATGTGTAAAAAAAGACAGAAGGAAAACCGGAATGGTTTAGCAGTTCTTTATCCTAAAAGTTACTTTTGGCGGAGATTTTTAGAATGAAGACAACGCTCCAGGCAACAATACTGCCTTAATTTATAAAGATCTCTCGTAGTCAACATTACGTACGAAGCGATTTTTTGAGCAGTGCGATCCATTTGGAAATCACGAAACTATTCGTGCCAGTGATCCCTGATGAGAAGATTGCAAAATAGAGTGTAAAAAAATTAAAATACCACATGGCACGTTGAAAAGGAACGTGATCGAAGGTTAGCGAGGCCAATGTCGATTGCCTGAGTTCGCGTGGTCGATACGAGAGTTGCTTCTTAACGAGTACGGAGGCAACTTCTTTCGCAGTTCTACGAAGATACGTGGATTCTCTTTTTCCAGCTACTCGCAAAAGCTTGCACTCGGATAGAAAGAGACTTTTCTCGTAGCTTGAAAGTATGAAATACCTTCGAGTGAAGGAGTCGAGTGGAGCTCACGTTTACGATTTTTTCATGTTTCGGGGCTCTTTCCGCTAAGCTCCTCCTCATGACAGTCAAAATGATCGATGCTGACATGAGCCACTGACTACAGCGAAACTCTCTCGTCCCCTTCGCCTTTCGTTTCCTTGGATCATTCTCGTCACAAGGAGAAATGTATATTATGCTTGGCTGCATTATAGGAATGGTATAATAATTTTGGATTCGGACGATTTCGTCTCCGGGTGAAGACATCCGGGAGCCACTAGGGAGTATCAAAATCTTCAGATATTCCTTTCACGAACTTGAATATTTAACAATTAACAGATTTTCGTCTACAATTAAATACAAATACGTCCCAGCATAGTGGTAAAATTCCAAGCCAAGATACCGAACTTGAACACAAAGAATTACGACTTCAAAAATCGTCTTATTTATGCAGCACTTTATGGAGATGACATGTTGGTGACGTTTCTATTTGATAATTTATACACTGCAAAACTCTAGATCAGCGGTTCTTAAACTTTTGAGCCCACCGAACACTCAATAAATCATTTTGATTTTACGGAATGCCATAGTAAATTATAAAAAATCAAAGATACTGCAATTTAAAATGAGAGTAAAAACATTTATTAAAAATGATATTTCAAACAAAGATTAAGGCCTTAGGCCACTCTAGAGGTAAAAAAGGGCATATTTTGTGATGTTTTTCAGCGAAACCATAAAATAAATCGGAATTACAAATTAGGGGTTTTATTATACACGTAATTGACTATACAAATTTATTTTTTCACAGCGATACATGTCGAAATGGCGACTGTGCAGCATTTTTCCGATGACGCCTTTATTTCTGGAAGGTCAACGGACGGATCAACAGCTCCTATAATTTTTTAGTTATGATGAGACAATAAAGTTTTTTCTATTATATATAAGAATAGCTATCGAAGTACGTAGGATTTTTTTGATATATTATTTTTTGTCAAAATGGCGCATTTATAAAACAAAAAGTATAATATGCCATGAGAAAATCGTTAGAAAATTGTTTATAAAAAAGGAACTATGCAATATAATAAAAAAAATCCTACGTAGTGCCTCAGAAAATGAAATTCTAAATATACAGTTAAAATTTCAAGTGAATCGGTTGAAATTTGTTTGAGTTATGAGTCCGGCCGACTTGAAAAATGTAGTTTTGAGATAAACGCGTTTAAAGTTAGTAGAAAGTCACGACATGAATCAAGAAGGGTTGCGCTAGAATTTGAAAATCGAGTAATTGGAGATTTTTCACATCCATAATCTTTTGGAATATAATTTTATAGGTACTAAGATATGTTTTTAACAACAAAAAAATCGATTTTTGGAAAATCCTAGAGTGGCCGAAGGCCTCAATGAAACGCATAGAACTGCTTTGGGTTTGTTTGGGTTTTATCCATTATTGTTTTAAAGTTTGGGTTTTATCAATTATTGTTTTAAAGTTTGGTTTTATGCCTGATAATTGTACTCGTATATCTGATGTATCATCCATTCTAGACCTAAATATGTTTTTCGTATAGGCATAAGTGGAAAAGCCTACTTCACATTAACACGTTGCTACAAAAGGGAGCAAGGTTAGGATTGCTTTCTTGACAACTTCGGGGTATTCAGTTTTAACACTAACCCAAAACTCATCAAGTGGCACAGACTCAAACGTGTGTTTTAGTGCGGATGAACTCTGAACATCTATCAATGATTCATATTCCAGTACGGTTAGCATAGCAGGTTTACTTTTATGGACAAATATATTTTGTACCAACTCGTTGTCATTATCAGAATAATTCGGGAAGTAATCTGATAAAGTCTTACTAAATGTCCCATTATCATATTGGGTGAAGTAAAAACTTCTGAGCGTTTTCCGCTGGCTGTCTTTAGTGGGCCATATCTCACGATGTATACATCGCAGCGGGTCATACTATACGGCGATTTAAAGGTGACATTATGCTTAAAAAAAAGTTGTTTGACAGTTTTGTGTTTGGTGGAACCAGTTGTGTGTTACAGCGTTCCAAAATGGAGGTAAAAAAAGAGAAAATTCGATACGTTCTTCAGTACCACCACGACCAAGCTGAAAAGGCGGAGCAGGCGGCCAAAAAAATGTGTGCTGTTTATGGACCCAATGCAGTATCGAATGCAACAGCAAAGCGGTGGTTCCAACGATTCCGTTCTGGTAATATGGACGTCGAAGATGAGGCACGCTCTGGTAGGCCAATCGTCGAAAATGTCGATAAAATCATGGAAATCGTCGAGTCGGACCAGCATGTGAGCACTTATTCCATTGCCCAGGAACTGAAGATTAGCCATTAAACCGTTTGGAACCATTTGCATAAGGCTGGTCTCAAGAAGAAGCTCGATGTATGGGTGCCACACCAATTGACGCAAAAGAACATTTTGGACCGAATTGATGCCTGCGATTCTTTGCTGAAACGTAACGAAATCGACCCATTTTTTCAGCGGATGGTGACTGGCGATGAAAAATGGGTCACATACGAGAACAACAGCCGAAAAAGATCGTGGTCCAATCGCGGTGAGCCGGCCCAAACGATCGCTAAGCCCGGATTAACGGCCAAGAAGGTTTTGCTGTGTGTTTGTTGGGATTAGAAGGGAATCATCCACTATGAACTGCTCCCATCGGGCCAAACACTCAATTCGGACCTCTACTGTCAACAACTGACCAGATTGAAGCAGGCGATCGACCAAAAGCGCCCAGAATTGGCCAATAGGAAGGGTGTTGTGTTCCATGAAGACAACGCCAGGCCGCACACATCTTTAACGACGCGCCAGAAGCTCCGAGAGCTTGAACGGGAGGTTCTATCGCACCCGCCGTATAGTCCAGACCTGGCACCAAGCGATTATCACCTTTTCAAGCATTTGCAAAATTTTGTTGATGGTACAAAACTAGCCTCAAGAGAGGCTTGTGAAAATGAGCTGGTCAAGTTTCTTACCAATAGGGACGAGGACTTCTTGAACCGCGGAATTATGAAATTGCCTTCAAAATGGACAAAAGTTATCGAACAAAACGGCGCATATTTGATCTAAATCGGATAATCCTAACTATGTTAATTTCATCGTCGAAATAAAGCGAAAATACGCTCAGAACTTTCTACTTCATCTAATATTTTGAATTTCATTTGGTAATTCTAACTTGTTTTCTTTCAGAAAATTAAATAAAAGTGGAAAACATTCAACATTGCTATTTTCAACGCACGGGTGTCAAAATTTCATTTTTTTATAGCTAAAATAATCCAATGCCTTAATGACAAAAAGTAACTAATTCGCGGAATCTCGGTGACTTTTCCACGGGACCCTTGGGTTCCGCGGAACACAGTTTAAGAACCGCTGCTCTAAATGTCTGATATAAACTGCTCTAAGCATGTAAAAATTGTGAAGATTCTGTAACGACAATAAAAACAGGGGGTCACTGAATGTATAAAGAAAATATTAAGCTAGTACTTTCCAAGAAATGGTCTCAGACAGAATGTTTTCATTTTTTAAACTAATATTGTTCAGGATATCGAGAACAAGTTGGTAAAATTTCAACCACATTGACCAATCCCGTTACCGAGATAATCGCAATTGAAAATGGCATTTTCAACACACTTTGCATCTATTGGGAATGACTGTGCGTTTCGCACATTTTTCACATATAATTGTGAAAAAAGATGTCAATTCGTACTGTGCTTCATTATCAATATTTTGTAGGGACAACATTTCTTTGCAGTTGCAGCAAATTAACTTTTTTGCAAGTTCGTTCACTTCCACAATGCGTCTCCCAATCGGTTGTTCATTTTGTTCAGCGCGACCGTCGTCACTTTATCTCATTTTCTGTTTTTTTTTCATTGCGGTAAAATTTAATCGTTTTTCTAAATTTTTTTTTGCTTATGAACAGCCCTTTATCACGCTCTCGATGTTGATTTATTTTGTAAAATTGTTGACTCGTACAATGCACATAAGGTACGAGCTGTCAACGCAGCGACTATAAGTAAGGTTAGAATGGTATAGAAAAAATTCAGCTGGCGCTGCTAAAAGTTTTCGACTTGCAGCCAAGAGGACTGTTCTAATAATCCATCTCAGTTTAATCACTATGTCATGTTTGGACTTTTTAATGGTAAGATATTGTCCATACGTACCTCGAGAATAGTTTAATTTATGAATTTCTAGAAATATCGCCCATTCGAAAATCTCAAATCATGTACACTTTTGAATGGAGCTGTCACGCCTGTACTACCTTAATGATAAAACTCAGAAAAATGTGACTAGCAGCAGAATTTGTATAACCACGACTTCTCAGAGCACATGTAAAAATGTCTAAATGTACCAAATTTATGCGAATTTTTTCATTCCAGTTCATAGTTGGATATAATAATTGATTGTCTACTAATGATTCAAAACGGGCCCTGGCTTATGCGCCCACAAAATACGGCGCTCCGTGAAAGGAATACCTTAATTTATTAGTACGATGACCTTCCTAACAATTATATTAAGTTATGACTTAATTTTTACAGATTTTTTCTTCGAGCTTAAAATTATATTTAAGATATAAGTATTTACGCGGTCTTTTGTGGTTTTAAAAGGATCGGATGCAAGTTTTCAGAACACCGAACGACAAGTCTACGTGAGTTACATAACCTCTTAGAATAGCAGAGTTTACGATGGCAACTGATAAACAGCACATTCGGCACGGCATTTTATACGAATTCCAACAAGGAAAAAATGCTTCTACAGCACGGGAATCAATTTGTAGTATTCTTGGTGCCCACGCTGTGTCTTATGAAACGTGTAATTATTGGTACAAACGTTTTAGAAGTGGTGATTTCGATCTTAGTGACCAGCCGCGCCCTGGACAGGATATGAAGGGTGTGCTTTATTACGAACTCCTGGAAACTGGTCAGACGGTGACTGCGAAACGCTACAGCCGATAATTGAACAAACGGAGCGAAGAACTTGCTCAGAAAAGGCTATTTACTGGGCAAGGAAGCAGGCAAGTCATACTGCTGCATGACAACGCTCGACCTCACGTTGCTCGCGCGACTCAGAAGACCCTCTTGAACTTGGGATGTGAAGTTCTCCCGCACGCGGAATATTCACCAGATTTGGCCCCATCCGACTACCATTTTTTGCGGTCAATGCAGCACGCCTTAGTGGATAAACAGTTTAAAACGCTGGACGATGTGCGGAAATTCGTCGATGACTTTATCGCCTCGAAGCCTGCAAGTTTCTTTCGCGATGGCATTCGTATGTTACCTAAGAGATGGCGCAAGGTCATACAAAACGACCGACAATATTTCCAAGATTAAGTTTGTTGTGCTCTATTTTTTTATATTAAATAAATTTTCTGAAAAATCTGTAAAAATTAAGTCATACACCTAATAAATTTTGTATAAATCTCAGTATTTGAAATTCAAGCTGTCAATGATTTCGTGTCAGTCTCTGGATCATGCCTATTGATGTGGAGTTGACATACGACCACAAACGTGGTTGTACGAGCATTTTAGACGAGAAGTGTTCCGGGCGCCCGAAAACCGCTAGAACTGACGAAATGGTCGATTTAGTGCATCGAACTGTGATGGAAATTGTCGATTGACTGTTAAGGATATTGCTGAGGCCCGTGGCATATCATCTGAATGGGTGCTCAAGATTTTACATCAAGATTTGAATATGAGAAAATTAACCGCGCGCTGGGTGCCGCGCTTGTTGACGATCAACGAAAAGCGTGTACCGTTGAACATGTCAGGCGAGTGTCTTACCCTGTAGAAAAAAAAATCCAGCGGAATTTTTACGGTGAATGATAACCGTCGATGAAACCTGGATACCACCACCATACGCCTGAGACCGAACAACAGTCAATGCAGTGGATTGCGGTGAGGGAGCCAGCTCCGAAGAAGGCAAAGGTACAGGAAAAGTGATGGCGACAGGTTTTTAGGATAGCCATGGAATAATTGTTATCGAATATCTTGCAAAGGGTAAAAACATCAACGGACAGTACTACGCTGCATTGCTGGATGAATTGAAGGCTACAATTAAGACGCTCGGGTTCATACGTGCATGGTCGAGATGTCAAAATTGAAGTTCGAGGTGCTTCCACATCCATCCTATTCGCCAGATCTAGCTCCCAGCGACTTTTTTCTTTTTCCCAATTTCAAAAACCATCTCGGGGAAAAAAATGTGGGTCCAATGCGAGGTGAAAGATGCTGTAAACTAATCTTTTTTGGGGTTACACGGGTTTGAAAATTAAAAAAAATCCATTTTTTTTAAATTTTATTATCTAATAGTACAATATGTCTAGAATATTCTCCCAAAGTTTTAATTTAATCGGAGTAAAAGTCTAGGAGAGAGAGCCTTTGGGAATTCCCTCCGTTGGGAAAGACCGGCCGGGAGCGACGCAGGTATACGCATTTTTCTCAAAACACTATTTTTTAAGTCGGTGGATAAGATTTCTCAAAAACTAATGCACCGATCTTATTGAAATTTTGCACACTTCTTCAAAATAACATTGACTAGTGATTGAACGAAGGTTTTTTTTTCGATTACAAATAATTTTACAAAGCTATACGTAGTGTAAATTGTACCAAAAATTGAACTATTTTGCATACAAGTCTGCCGAAAATTAAAATTTCAATAAAAAAAAAATCATTTGTTCAATCACGAGCTATACTTATCTACTAACAGAAAAAAAGTTTTTTAATTTCAGATAAAGCTATCATGAGTTATTCTGGCAACACGAGGACACTTTTTTTGAGGGGTCTCCGGAAATCACGTCCACCGGCTGAATTTTCCAAATGTTTTTATGAAATTTTTTAAAAATATTGTTGAAATGTTGCTCTTTTATGTGTTTAACATTTTGAATAAAATAATTTATATATTATATTTAAAAAAAATAGAGAAAATATGCTTTTTTTTCGCTCGAAACCCACGTAACCCCTTAACCAGTCAAATTTTTCGGACGGTTTTAAAGGTTGGAAGAAGCGTTGGACCAAATGTATCGAGTTGAAGGGAGACTACGTAGAGAAATAAATTTTATTTTGCTTCGAAATATGTGTTTTTCTTACAGCCTTAGGCCACTCCAGGATTTTCCAAAAATCTATTTTTTTTGTTAAAAATGCACCTTAGTACTTATAAAATCATATTCCAAAAGATTATGGGTGTGGAAAATCTCTAAGTATTCGATTTTCGAATTCTAGCGCAACCCCTCTTGATTCATGTCGTGACTTTCTACTAACTTTAAACGCGTTTATCTCAAAACTACATTTTCCAAGTCAGCCGGACTCATAACTCAAACAAATTTCAACCGATGCACTTGAAATTTTAACTATATATTTAGAATTACATTTTCTGAGGCACTATGCGTGATTGTTTTATTATATTGCATAGTTCCTTTTTTATAAACAATTTTCTGACGATTTTCTCATGGTATTTTATACTTTTTGTTTTAGAAATGCGCCATTTTGACAAAAAACAATATATCAAAAAAATTATACGTACTTCTACAGCTGTTCTTATATATAATCGAAAAAACTTTAGTGTCTCATCATAACTCAAAAATTATAGGAGCTGTTGGTCCGGCCGTTGACCTTCCAGAAATAAAGGCGTCATCGGAAAAATGCTGCACAGTCGCCATTTTGACATGTATCGCTGTGAAAAAATAATTTTGTATAGTCAATTACGTGTATAATAAAACCCCTATTTTGTAATTCCGATTTATTTCATGGTTTCGCTGAAAAAAAATCACAAAATATGCCCTTTTTGGCCTCTAGAGTGGCCTAAGGCCTTAAGATAGTAGTCTCGCCACAGTCACTTTGAAAAGTTTATTCTCCGCTGAAGCGATGAAGGTTTCTAAATATTGCGAAGTATCCTTACAATGTAGGTTGTACATCTTGTCAGGATATAAAAACTTATAAAGTAATGACGAAAACGCCTAATATAATGTTTACCTAACCCTCACTTTAGGTGTTCAGGCCACCACAACTCGTCTACTAAACGCATAGTTTAATTATTATATTTAATCGATATCGATAATTATTATACCGCAAATTCTTTAGTCAAGCAATTTTATACTGATTTGCTCCTATAATAGCAAAGTTTAGTAGTATCGGGGAAATCGCTACTAGGGAATCTACAGCTACACCCTTTAAAGGCCTTTACTTGGTCTCCGTACTTAGGTCATGGTTTCAGTCAACCTACCTACCTTACCATTCCCTAATAGGGGCCCCGGTTCCGCTCTTGTCCGGAAAACCCTACTATGGAATTCACAAATAATCCATTGAAGGCCCCGAATTGTATTAGGTATATACCTTGCCAATTTTCCGCACGGGTAGGGATCCAATCCGATGACCCATTGAATTCCTATCAGGAAGTAGAGACAAGTGTGGGAATGCAATGGGGGGGTCTTACGACAATTTCTGCATGGGAATTCACGAAAGTATGCTGCGATGAATAATGTAAATGAACTCTGAAAAATGGTTCAAGTCCCTAGTACTTCTCCGGGTAGTTGCTATAGGGATGACTTCTGGGTCTTCGTAGTGATAACTTTGGAGATATCATCAAGAAGATTTCTTCTTATCGACTTTCGAAAGCGAGAAAAATTGCTCTTCCGATTAATGATACACACCTATTCCGGTTGTATAGATCAAGACGTCTTTACAATAAGATTATTTTTTTAAGATTTTTTTAGAGCGCGAGTATAAACGAATTATCGACGTTCGATTGCAAGCTTGTCGCAATTGCAATCATGTCGAAGGTTGGTAAAAAGATTGCGTGGGATGATCTTCGGCACTTGTAGGCGAATGAGGAGTGAACGAATGTTGGAAGAATCTGAAAATGTAGTAAGGTAGAGTAATCAATACGAATCAACAATATATAATGCAAAAAATAGTTCTGACGTACAGGACGAGTTGTCGTTAACTTACCAACCGAGGAAATTATCTCTGGTCATCTGATTGCCAATCTTTCGGCAGTTATCGAAACAGGTCTCTGTGATCACGCGATAATTATACCGACAAACGTTACTCATTCTTTATACTCGTTCTTATCGCGACAGATAAAATCGTGTCTTTGCTGAGCCGGGACACTGCAACATCGGATAACAGTAGCATTAAGGCCTTCGGCCACTCTAGAGACCAAAAAAGGCATATTTTGTGATTTTTTTCAGCGAAACCATGAAATAAATCGGAATTACAAAATAGGGCTTTTATTATACACGTAATTGACTATACAACATTATTTTTTCACAGCGATACATGTCAAAATGGTGACTGTGAAGCATTTTTCCGATGACGCCTTCATTTCTGGAAGGTCAACGGCCGGACCAACAGCTCCTATGATTTTTGAGTTATGATGAAACACTAAAGTTTTTTCGATTATATATAAGAATAGCTATAGAAGTACGTAGGATTTTTTTGATGTATTATTTTTTGTCAAAATGGCGCATTTTTTAAACAAAAAGTATAAAATGCCATGAGAAAATCGTCAGGAAATTGTTTATAAAAAAGGAACTATGCAATATAATTTAAAAAATCCTACGTAGTGCCTCAGAAAATGTAATTCTAAATATACAGTTAAAATTTCAAGTGAATGATTGAAATTTGTTTGAGTTATGAGTCCGGCCGACTTGAAAAATGTAGTTTTGAGATAAACGCGTTTAAAGTTAGTAGAAAGGTACGACATGAATCGAGAATGGTTGCGCTAGAATTCGAAGATCGAGTACTTAAAGATTTTTCACACCCATAATCTTTTGGAATATAATTTTATAGGTACTAAGGTACATTTTTAACAAAAAAAAATCGATTTTTGGAAAATCCTAGAGTGACCTAAGGCCTTAATTTGATAGCAGAAGCTTATTTTGTCAATCAAAATTATCGATGGTTTCGCTTCTGAGAAATATTCATTTTTTGCAAAGCAAAGTAATCGCCAAATGTCATTAATAGTTTAAAAATAAACCGTGCAGTAATAATGATTTATTATATATTTTAACTTTAACTTTCATTTGGTCGTTAATCAAAATGATGTTACGTTATTCAAACAATTGATATTTAAAAAACAAAAACAGGACAAAAAATTTAAACTGTCCTAGGTGAAATTTAACAAGGAGACCGGCAGAATATATTCAGATGCGGGAAGTGAAGGAATATGTGAGTAGAAAAAAAAATTGAAGAATCATCATTTATTTTTGCTGACAAATTTCGGTTCAAACTTAACATTCGTCGCTACAAAATTTATCAAACAAATTGGAGTTCAGTTTTATATTCCCGTAGTTTTGCGAAATTCTGCTCACCTCGGAATGCCCGGCTGTGCTGTCGAGCGTTCGACCATATCCTTCAAAATTTGATGCCACTGTTGAATGCTGCAAAGACTTTGTTTTGTAATTTCTTAGAAACATTGCAAAAAAAAAACAAATTGGCATCTCAGCACGGTTAGATAGAGTGAAACAGCAAATACAAATGTGGAATTAGAAAATCAATAAATTCAGCTACATATATATATGTTAGAATATTCCATAGGAATGTCTGAAAAAATGTTGAATCTCATTCTTTTAGTGAAAAAAAACTTATCAAGCTTAAACATACTTCAAGCGGTTCGTGTATTGGGCTACCAAACTTACGAATTTCGTTTTTTCGATGAATACGACTAATTATGCAAGAAGATGTTTAACTCAAACGTATAGACCCTGAAGCCTCCACCACTTCGGAGTCTTCGTTGCGAACAAATGTATTCGATTATTCTCGCAGCATTTTTTCTAATTGAAAATTCCTTTTGACTTCCAAAACAACTCGTCTTGCGCGATGGTCTTTATAAAAAACATTACTAAGGTATAAAAAACACTAATAGAATATAAAAAATCTCAATAGAATATCAAAACACCAATAGAATATCAAAACACTAATATAATATAAAAAACACTTTTGTAATATAAAAAACACTGTACCAAACCTGGTTGATGGGTGATCGGGGTTCGGTTTCAACGGTACTTTAAGTTAAGCAGCGTTCTGCAGAGCCAATATTCGGAGTGATGACCGCTTAGCCGTGCACCGACTGGCGCATCAACCAGTGAGCGGAACGTTAATCCTTCTGATACCTTGGGTATAGATACTTGATTAAAAGTACTCTCGACAAATGCGGTATACTATAGCTTGAGACGGCGATGGACACTAGGAAAGTTGAGTCAGATTAGCGAAGTGCCAGTAGGGAGTGATAGGAAAGAGTTTAAGTGGGAAGGGTAATAGGTAAAAACCCGCAAGAGGATACGTTGGAACTCAGGAAGAAAATAGCTATACATCAAAAACACTAACAGAAGTTAAGTCAGATTAGCGGAGTGCCGGTAGGGAGTGATAGGAAAGAATTTAAGTGGGAAGGGTAATAGGTAAAAATCCGCAAGAGGATACGTTGGAACTCAGGAAGAAAATAGATATACATCAAAAACAATAATATCATATGAAAAAACACTAATAGAAGTTAAGTCAGATTAGCGAAGTGCCGGTAGGGAGTGATAGGATAGAGTTTAAGTGGGAAGGGTAATAGGTAAAAACCCGCAAGAGGATACGTTGGATCTCAGGAAGAAAATAGATATACATCAAAAGCAATAATATCATATAAAAAACACTAATAGAAGTTAAGTCAGATTAGCGAAGTGCAGTTAGGGAGTGACAGGAAAGAGTTTTATTGGAAAGGGTAATACGTAAAAACCCGCGAGAGGATACGTTGGAACTCAGGAAGAAAATAGGTATACATCAAAAACACTAATACAATATAAAAACACTAACATGATATAGAAAAAACACTAATAGAATATAAAAACACTAATATCATATGAAAAAAACACTAATAGAAGTTAAGTCAGATTAGCGAAGTGCCGGTAGGGAGTGATAGGAAAGAGTTTAATTGGGAAGGGTAATACTTAAAAACCCGCAAGTGGATACGTTGGAACTCAGGAAGAAAATAAATACATCAAAAACACTAATACCATAGAAAAAAAATACTAATAGAATATAAAACACTAATATAATAAAAAAAAGCACTAATATAATTAAAAGCACTAATATAATTAAAAACACTTTTATAATATAAAGAACACTGATATAATCAGAAAAACATTAACTTAATATTACAGATACCATATAATCTCGTATCTTTCATGCAGCGTTGCCGTACAAAAAACCCGTAAGTGGATACGTTGGAACTCAGAAATAAAATAGATATACATAAAAAACACTAATATAATTAAAAAACACTAATATAATTTAAAAAACACTAATGTAATTAAAAAACACTAATATAATTAAAAAAACACTAATATAATTAAAAAACACTGATATAATAAAAAAAAACACTTTTATAATATAAAGAACACTGATATAATCAGAAAAACATTAACTTATTATTACAGATACCATACAATGTCGTATTTTTCATGCAGCGTTGCCGTACAAAATCAAAACGGACAGTTCTAATTGGTTTCGGTCAATATTGACTGAATCGGTTGAGAGAGATGCATTTATTACGCAAAATGTAAATCCTTTGAGGGCCAAAATTTCGCGAGTCTTGTCGAAGAAGTCGGTTCAAGTAAACGACTTATCAATAGAATTTCATCACATTTGGCTACTGTGAGGATCGTCCTCGAATTCGTGTATCTTCAGTACCATATTTCCCAATATCCATATATATATTTATATATGGGTCAATCCGTCAGTCCGAAATACGTCAGACGCAATATGATGGGATTATAAGCACTTATTTAGAGAACCGGTCACAGGTGGAACGCGCTTCGGACACCGCAAATCGTGAACTGCGGTCAACAAACCAATGAAGCATAATTTCCCCTTCCAAAAAAATGGTATCTTCGATTATGCGCAGTCTGCTCGACATAACCATCGTTAAAAATTCATCCCCGAAAACACGCGAGAACCGAAAGTTTTTCGGCGAAAAACGCTGCAGCAAGTATTAAGTTCGAAACTACGCGAAACTTTGTTCAGGCGAGCTTTCGTCAGAAGGCTCACGAAATCGCTCATTATGGATTATGCAAAGTATTATCCATCGCCATAGACTGAGAAAATTTTTTAGAGGTAGGAGAAATGACAGGAAAAAAGACTATTGATCTCATGAACCCACTATAGAAATCCATGGGTCGATCTACAATATGTGGCAATTTACATTCGAAAGACAGGGTAAGAATCCTGGTCCACAAACTCGAATCAATTTTTGAAGATCCCTTAAATCAGTAAGATTTCACGTGAGCCTGATTTTTCATACCCATAATCTTTTGGAATATAATTGCATAGGTACTGAGGTACATTTTTAACAAACAAAAAAAAGATTTTTGGAAAATCCTAGAGTGGCCTAAGGCCAATTGCTTTTACTTATTCTGAATTGAAAGATTGATTCCGCAAGGAACATACATGGCCAATTTATGACTATTCGATAATGCACCAATACAATAGAAGTCTTAAAACAGATTATTCGCCCTACGAAAAAAGTTGCATGTTTTTTTCGTTGTACGATAAGTACCGTCTGTGAGCTTGAGTAGTGAATTATTTAGGGGTTGACGGTATTAGCAATGCCTAGCTCCCGAAACTGATACCGTCGCTGCTGCGAGTGGTGGGGGAACTGGTAGATCTAGTGGTCAAGTCTGAAATCGGCCAATGGCTGAAGACCAAGTCAGTGGTGGAATCGAAATGACCGCAGCCGATTCGTCGGTCCGATCCCCCTCCACTGTAGTCTACCTACTATCGAATAATGGACTCGTTTCATTGGAGAAAAATTATTCTCATCAATCAGTTACAATCGGGATGAGCTTTTAGCTCTCGCATCATATCAAGGTAGATCGAACGGATCTTGACGACAAGTTTTCCAGGCGATTTCGTTTTGTCATTTGAAACAATCTTTCGAATGTTTTTTTTTTCAGAGACTCGGTCAGGCAGTACTTGTTTTTATTAGACACATACTTGTTTTTATTAGACACTAGCTTCCGCCCACAGCTTCGCCCGCGTTGATTGGCCCATAAAAACTTCATACCAGTTGCACCCCTTATTAGGGGTTGTTTTGAAAAATCCTAAAATATGCGTTTTACTATTTGTTTTGAAGAATATTTGTACCGAGTTTCAAGTTGATAAACGCAAGAATTTTCTATACAAACTTTTACATCCCATTTCTTCCTTTTAGGGGTTGATTTTCGAAAAACCTTTTTTTTTTGTGCACCTCTACGCCTTCTAAGGAAAATATCTTCCGAATTTTATAGACATAAAAGCGGGAACTCGATTTTCCCATACAAATCTCAACACCCCGTTGATCCCTTAACCCTGCGGCGGCAACCTATGACGATATCGTCATAATTGACTTTGGTATTTATTGGTATCTCGGGAGGGAGAAGTAGGCTTGGAACCCCCCTCACCCCTAATTAAACTTCAAGGTGTTATCAGCTCACATACACAAGCAGGCTATTATCGGTCAGGACCTCACAGAGTTGCGACCGTTTAAAGTTTGTGAGTTGACGAATTCGTCACTGGTTGCCGGCAGTGTCAGTGTTTTTCCGATCTTTGAGGTAAGTGTGAAATTCGCATTTTCTTGTTGAAAATAAAACTTCCTGACCCTATTTTTATTAAGTTTACCTAAAAAAAATTATTTACAGTGAAAAAATACGTATTTTTGGCAAAAAGTCCGAGGTTTTTGGGTCCAGAAACAGAATCACTCCACCGTCAATTTTTTTTACAGAAACTTGGGATGAGCCTTGTAGCACCACACAGCGACGTATCTAACCCTTGGGGCACTTGGAGCAAGCTGAGAGAACCCGTCTTTTCCGATACAAATATTTTAATACAAACTTAAGCACAAATTAAGAAATAATTTTCCACAGACGAAAATAAGTACACAACAAAACTCACACTATATTTATTATTTATTAAAGAAAACCGAATAAAAAGAAAAGCAAATTTATCCGTGTTTAAAAAAACGTTGTAAGTTATAATTTACTTGAAAATTATTACGAGGTTTCAAAATTTCGTTCTCTAGCCAAAGAACAATGAGAACAATAATAAAAATAAATAAAAACATGTATCTTCACGTAATAGCAATGGTTGCCTTAACAATAATAATGATAAAAAGTTTGATTTATTATTTGTTACCGAATGAACAATAAAAATAACTCATTCAGTTGTAAATAATGAACAATTTTGCTTAAAAAATATTACATAATTCAAGAGTTTATCTTTCATTCGGTTTCTTTTGTTGGTCATAATAGCGCTTCCCTTGGAGTATTTGCGTTCATATGGAACGGAGGTTCCATATGCTGGAACGCAAAGCTGTGTGTCATTTTACGTAACTTCCTACTGGATACTGGATGTGCTCCAATACGCCAAGGAACAAGCATGTTTGTCGATTGTTGGTTTTTCAATATACTGCCGTATATCAATACTGGAACCTAACGGAAAGCGTCACTACTTGTTGCGCATTTATAAAAAGAAAAAAAAAAGTAAATCGTCAATTTTGCTCTCACAAGCAGTAGCAGTAGGAAAAACCATTTTTTTAACCTTGTATCTAAAATTGTTGCAAGCATGCCCGCCGATCTTGTATTGTACGGTTTAGTCAGTTTGATAAGCCTGTCATTTGATTGTAATCCCTCTTGTGAGTGTTATTATCAAGGATGAAGTGGCGTAGGTCTCGCCTGAAATCGTTCTCGTTGCCACTTCAAATGGCTGAAGGGGTTGTAATTTTTCAAACATTGGGTTGTGTTAGCTTGGTGGTTTAGTGCTTAGCGTGTGTTGTGTTAGGTTGGGGGTTGGGTTGTGTTGTGTTATGTTATTTTTTCACTGAATTCAATTGACGAAGTGTAATTCAATTAATTGTTTTTTTTTTATTGCTTGTTTACCACAAACATTCGACGAATTCTCAGTCGATGAATTATTTTCGACGAATTGTTTTTTCAACTAATCGTTTTTCAATTAAAATTTGTCGATTCAAGATTTTTTGGCAAAGGGACAGCTGTCTGGGGGATTTTTTGGCAAAGGGACAGCTGTCTGGGGAATTTTTTGGCGAAGGGACAGCTGTCTGGGGCAGCTGTCCCTTTGCCCAACCCCTAGGCACGGCGCTGGCACCACACATGCGTGAGCGGTGGCCAACCCAATCATCCAATCATTCCATCGAACAACGAATAAGAGAAGTTCTCGAAGAGCTCTTTGATCATACAGAAGTTGTATGAATATGTGATGAACACACTGAACATTTATTCTTCAAGTGCAGATCGTTTTTTTTTCACCGGAATTTTTTATGCAAATATTTCCTCAATTATTATATAACATGTTAACATTCATTTTTTAAGTATAAATAAGATAGTTTTGCAATAAAACCATTATTTTCTCATAAATACTTCAATTGTATGCGAAATGTCTCCTTTCAAAATAACCCATTTTCAGGTGGTGAAATAAATGGAACCGAGCCCAATGTGAGTAGGTTTTTCTGAAAGATCATAATATCAAGAATAAACCTCGAGAATATTTTTCTTAATAAAAATGTTGGTCCGAGATAGCGATTTTTTAGTGAAATGGTCGTATTTACCTGTTTATTGGCATAATTTATAAATTTATATTTATTAATTGCTTAAACATTTTGGAATGAAACCTGCTGGAATATTGAGATGAGACCCAAAACTGATTCCTGATTTTGAGACCCAAAACTGATTTTTTGGGAATTTTGGGACACTTAAGTGGCTTAAAAATAGCCGATGACGATATCGTTTAAGGTTGACGGCGGCGTATAAAAAAAAATAGGTCGCCAGCGGAGGGTTATTTAGGGGTGGTTTTAGAAAATCGTAAAGTATGCATTTTATTATTATTTTTAAAGAATATTCATACCAAGTTACAAGTTTATACACGTAAGGAATAAAATTTTCCATGCAAACTTTGACACCCCCTTAAGAGTTGATTTTCGATAAATCCTTTCTTAATGCACCGCTACACCTTCTACGGAACATATCTCCCAAGTTTCAAATTGATACACGCAAGGAATATAATTTTTCATACAAACTTTCACACCCCATTTCACGCCCTTAAGAGTTGATTTTAGAAAAATTCATTCTTAGTGCACCTCTACATCTTCTAAGAAACATATCTTCCGAATTTAATTCTTTCATCTTCAGCGGCTTAGGCTGTGCATAGCCTATATGTCACTTAGTCTCGGAAATGTTTTATATGAAGGGGAAGGTGGGGCACAGTGTGTCACTTTTTTTTTATCGAATTTTCACTCTTATCAAAGTAGTCTGATTAGAAAAAAAAGGTCATAACCGATTTTATAGACCTTTGGGCGTACAATAACGCTACCATATTTTTTGCAAAAAGATTAAAAATCCGAAAATAATGGGTGCAAAAAAAATTTGCGGATTGGCTCATTTTGCCCCACGGGTGGGGTACAATTTTTTACGTTTTCCCGGCGAGCGAAATATTTTTTTTCCAATCCACAAATCAATTTTTAATTTTCAATAATCCGTTTTGAGCTGCTATGGACTTTCTTTTAAGCTTGACGAAACCTAATATAAATCGCGGTCCAACACATAAAATTTCGAAACTTACGAGCTAAAAACCTCCGAGAAACCGCATGTGACTCACTGTGCCCCGTGACACATTGTGCCCCACTCTCCCCTATAGATGAGTGCTTTAGGTAACGAGCAGCCATCGAAAGGGTTTCCCATTGAGGCAAGAAGTATCCGAGACATTATTATCGATCAATGAATAAGCAAACAATCAGTATGTCATAAAATGATCCAATATCGTTGCTTTATTCACTTACATGGACATACGTATTCCTTGCATAGTACATTCGAATCATTCCATCACGTTGAGTAGAAGAGTAACCATAGAGAAGGCAGTCTTCAGAATCTACGGAAGTAGTTAGTAACACGCGATAGGCAAATCTATCTTATGCATGTATCATTTACACGCAAGTTGAAAATATATATATATATATAAAACCAAGAACCAACCCAGGAAAATGTTTCGAGACTAATAATGGAGAATTTGTTGGCGGTGATTGTGACGGGTCTTTGCGATTTAGCGATGACCATGCTAATGAGCCTTCCCTCTTTCGCTGTCCAATTGTACCACGGTAGATCGTAAGCTGCATCGGCTACTTTAATGCTCTATGAACCCGGGTATTTTTTTACTCGAGCAGGCACTTAGTCATATGCGAGTACGTGGCAGTACTCATATAACTACCTCATCTTGAAGACTGTCCGGCGGCCAGCATAGGAGAAGCAATTGAACCGTTGCACCCACCAGATGTATGATGTATCTAGGACCTTGCGCCTCTTCACCCTGAAAGCCCAATACGTCTGGTATGTTGATATGTATACACATGTTGATGACGGTGATCACGTTACTTCATATGCCACGATTAACGTACGACGATGATGCTGAAACTGTAGCCACAAATGGCCGTGATTCCTTGAAGAGCTTGGATAAGTATGACTCCACTGAAAATGTCTTCAACATCTTCAGAATATCTGTACAAATCGGATAGAATTAAGGCCATTGATACTTTATTAATGAAATCGTACTGGAAAAATTGCGAGAAAAAAATCTCATTGGGTTGAATATTGTGCAAGTGAATTCTTAATCTGAAGGGAGCTTTCTAGTTTAAAAATGTGGAGAAAACGATGTTTGTGGACATTTTTTTGGAGTATAGACTCTTAACCCTTCGACTGCACACTGGGTCATACTGACCCCAATTTTTTTTTCATCTGCATGTATCGCAAAACGGGGTAATCTATTCGGCCGCAGTGCGGCGCTCAAATGTTCCCCCACTCCTACTCTATAAGTGGATACTCGGCCCCCATCCGACATCCTGCCCGTGTACTGAAGACAGCTGTCGAAAAAGGACCTGGGGTCCAAACGACCCCGGTTATGCAGTAGTGCGGTGAAAGTGAAAAAAACATTTTTTTGTGAAATTTTGAGTTTGTTTGGGTTATGTAAGTGAGTTATGATAGAAAATGCTCATATATATTTTTTATTTTGCGCTGCTACAATAAATTATGTATTTATAATTATGAAACGATGGCCGATGCATTTTTTTTTGGCATTCTCGAATAGGCAGTAGTTAATAGCCGAATTTTGTACACATGTGCAAAATTGAATGCTGATGAGGATAAGGAAAAGCTTTCTGGTCGCAAATGCTGAAAAATAATTGCTCACCATCTATTACGGCCTTTTATGCAAACACGGTTGCAATAGACACCTAATTTGAGAACGGGGATAATTACGAGTCTAAAAATGATTTTAAGGAAAGATGAAGTACTGCAGCAAAATTCCGATGTAAGACCAGAGTTTGAAAAACGCGTTAGCTGCGGTCTTTGTGACCGAAGCGCTGATCCTAAAACTAAAAGCAAGTGTTCGTTATGCAGGAGAGCTATGTGCAACGAGCACCAAATGTACATATGTGTCGATTTCGGTAAATATGAATTATTATTATTTTTACTTCAAGTGCATATTATGCACTTGAAGTAAAAATACTTCAAGTACATGAAGTAAAAAAGGCCGAAAATATACATTTTCAACAATTAATCTGCCGAGGGAGTCGATTTTTTCCATTTTTCACTATCCCAAAAATGCTCAAATTCAAACCTCCGAATAAATATACTTTTTGGAAAGACGTTTGACTATTTTGAAAAAAAATTATGATATTTTTCGTGCAAGTACGTATTTTTCGACGCATCTCCGACTTTGAGCGAATGTTTGTGCACTTGATATATGTTTTTCTTAAAAAATAAATTTTGGGCCATGAAATAAGGATCTTTGACTACAAAAAACGTCTCTACAGAAGACAAAATGCACATTTATGGAATTACAACGATCTGAACAACGTCTGGGGTCAGATTGACCCCATGTGCAATCAGAGGTTCGTGGCGGAAGTGTGCAGTCGAAGGGTTAAGAATCTGTCCTGAAAAAGAAATTTCGAAATTCTCAATATTTACTAAGTTAAAGTGATTTAAATACGGCCGGATTGAGAGGCTGTATCAGTGCGAATCGGACAATCAGAAGATTCTAATGTAGCTAGAACTGCTCGCAGGGAAGAACGAACTTCAGAAAATCATCATTCCGAAGTCGGAGAAGGCACATTTTATGAGGCCGGAATGGCCGATTAATATAACCGAAATATAACATGCCATTATACCACTTAGATGGTTGCGGTTGTCTGAAATTGTACTCAAAACTATAAACACCTTTTTCTCGAAATTACTTTTCTCAATCTGGTTGACATAAAGTCTCGAGTTCTATTCAACTGATTGATATCAAATTTGGTATGGACCTTCAGTATATACAGGGTGACTTTTATAATGTGGCCATGCTTTTTTTAAGGGTCTTCCGCGAGGATTTTGGGCACGGAAAAAATATGATTCTTAATGGTTTTTCAAGCCCTCTTCGAAAAAAAATATGGCAGATTTTTCTCTTCAATAATGTGTGCCAGAAAAAATAAGGCATTCCGAAAAGAAAGGGAAAATGCATTCCGAGCACATGAGAATGAAGTTTTTTAAATTCCAAAAACAAAACACCCCCGAAAAACTTAAATTGTGCCAGCCATCACGGTGAAAAAAATTATCAAAGATACGACTAAAAGTGGATAAGACAGGATAAAAGTAGTGAAACAAGCGATTAAAATCAGACGCGATCGTGCTATAGGAAGTGCTAGTCTAACGTCACAGCTGCAACTTCCGAATGTTCGGCAATCGCAAGAAGTTAATTGAGATTCCCATGACACGCGGATAAACTAAGGGATCTGAATTTGTCGCCATCCGAGGGCATTGCAGAGAATATTGTCAATTTCGAAAATTTTCGAGCAGTCCATACTCTGCAAATAATATTTTAAATAATTTGCGATTTGTCTTAAATTTTGGAGAAAACAATTGGAACAATAGACTTTAACGTAATTTAGGGTAAAAATATTGATTTTTTCCTACTACGCATATTATTATTTTTCTAATATTCATTAATGCGAGTGTTGTGTGAGCGTGTGCACACATGAGGTTGCATGAGTGCACGCGCGCGTGTGCGTACCATGGATTCATCCCACGTTTCGCGCGCGCACTGAACGCAGGTTCAGAGAGCGCGCTCCGAGGTTCGGCCGAAACGCATCGTTTCACGCGTTATTTGACGTTTCGGGTTTGTCAGCTGATATCTTTTGCCATCTTGGATATGCAAATTCAGAGCGCACGCGTCAACGTTCCGCCGAAACGCAAAGTTTGACGCGTGATTTGACATTTCGCGTAGCGCCTGCGATGAATTTCTGCCATCTTGGGTACGCAAATGCGGAGCGCGCGCGCCGAACGTCTGCGGAAACGGACTGTTTGACGCGTGGCTTGACGTTTCGTATATCGCCTGCTATCATCTTTAGCCATTTTGGTTGTGCAAGTTCGAGATTCGGGACAGGCGAGCCGATTTGACGGTTCATGTATCGTCTGCTATGATTTTTATTTTACGCGCGGTTCAATATTTCGGGTCAAATAAAAAATTACAGTACGAGTCTTTGTCTTTTTTTCTTTCAGAAGACGAAAATGGAAACGCATCAACGTTCTGGGAAAATTTGCCTTTGAATCATTATTTGAAAAGTCTCGAACATCGAAAAAATCGCACTTTGGTAATTTTTTCAGACAAATTGACAGTGCCTTTATTTGAAACTCTTATTTTATCTGTGTTTACGCAACAAAGATTGAATCGATGTTGGCCATGGTTCTGGAGGCGTAAATCCGTTATTCCCGAAACAATGATCCGAGGCTCTCCTCGGCTATTATCTTGAATACGGTCGTACTGTGTCTAGAAGTTGAACGATGAAGCGAAAACAGTAATAAGCGTTTTTGTTAATAAAAGAAGACAAATGCGGTGCACGTGATGGTACCGCGGTCCTCCATCGAAAATTCCTGATACGGAGGCCCGGAGCTTTTCGCCGCTTTTTACGATAAAAGCGGTGCTTCGAGGACGATAACAGGCGCACTTATTAATAAAAAAAAACAAAGATAAAAGCAATACTCGGGATGGTTCTGGGGTACTTGTTTAGATATTCCGGATATTATTGGCTCGAGTTGTCCTTCGCTTTTACCTTACTTTCGGTCATTTTGCGTCAATATCTATCACGACGCTCGGAGGACGATCATAGGTGCATTTGTTAACAAACAAAGATAAAAGCAATGATGATGAAGGTTTTGGGGGATTCGATGGGACATTCCTGATACGACGGCACGGAGGTTTCCTCTGCTTTTACCTTAACCTCCGTGCCGTCGTATTTGGTTGTTTTTTTTTATATGTATTTAATAAGTATGGTATTTGTATTGTTTGATGTATACGAAAAGAGTTCTGGCTCCTAGCTGTTGTCAAATAATTGTAAAAAATTTTTATCGGCATCTTAACTATACAAGTGTGATCTGCTGATGGATAGGCGTTAGTTCTAGGTACTTTCTGGGTAGAATGCTATGGTATTTGTATTGTTTGATGTATACGAAAGGAGTTCTGGCTCCTAACTGTTGGCAAATAATTGTAAAAAAATTTTATCGGCATCTTAACTATGCAAGTGTGATCTGCTGATGGATAAGCGTTAGTTCTAGGTACTTTTTGGGTAGAATGCTATGGTATTTGTATTATTTGATGTGTTCGAAAAGAGTTCTGGCGCCTAGCTGTTGTCAAATAATTGTAAAAAAATTTTATCGGCATCTTAACTAGACAAGTGTGATCTGCTGATGGATAGGCGTTAGTTCTAGGTACTTTCTGGGTAGAATGCTATGGTATTTGTATTGTTTGATGTATACGAAAAGAGTTCTGGCTCCTAGCTGTCGTCAAATAATTGTAAAAAAAATGTATCGGCATCTTAACTATGCAAGTGTGATCTGCTGATGGATAGGCGTTAGTTCTAGGTACTTTCTGGGTAGAATGCTATGGTATTTGTATTGTTTGATGTATACGAAATGAGTTCTGGCTCCTAACTGTTGTCAAATAATTGTAAAAAAATTTTATCGGCATCTCAACTATGCAAGTGTGATCTGCTGATGGATAGGCGTTAGTTCTAGGTACTTTCTGGGTAGAATGCTATGGTATTTGTATTGTTTGATGTATACGAAAAGAGTTCTGGCTCCTAACTGTTGTCAAATAATTGTAAAAAAATTTTATCGGCATCTTAACTATGCAAGTGTGATCTGCTGATGGATAGGCGTTAGTTCTAGGTACTTTTTGGGTAGAATGCTATGGTATTTGTATTATTTGATGTGTTCGAAAAGAGTTCTGGCTCCTAGCTGTTGTCAAATAATTGTAAAAAAATTTTATCGGCATCTTAACTATACAAGTGTGATCTGCTGATGGATAGGCGTTAGTTCTAGGTACTTTTTGGGTAGAATGCTATGGTATTTGTATTGTTTGATGTATACGAAAAGAGTTCTGGCTCCTAACTGTTGTCAAATGATTGTAAAAAAATTTTATCGGCATCTTAACTATACAAGTGTGATCTGCTGATGCATAGGCGTCAGTTCTAGGTACTTTCTGGGTAGAATGCTATGGTATTTGTATTGTTTGATGTATACGAAAAGAGTTCTGGCTCCTAACTGTTGTCAAATAATTGTAAAAAAATTTTATCGGCATCTTAACTATACAAGTGTGATCTGCTGATGGATAGGCGTCAGTTCTAGGTACTTTCTGGGTAGAATGCTATGGTATTTGTATTGTTTGATGTATACGAAAAGAGTTCTGGCTCCTAGCTGTTGTCAAATAATTGTAAAAAAAATTTATCGGCATCTTAACTATGCAAGTGTGATCTGCTGATGGATAGGCATTAGTTCTAGGTACTTTTTGGGTAGAATGCTATGGTATTTGTATAATTTGATGTTGTCGAAAAGAGTTCTGGCTCCTAGCTGTTGTCAAATAATTGTAAAAAAATTTTATCGGCATCTTAACTATACAAGTGTGATCTGCCGATGGATAGGCGTTAGTTCTAGGTACTTTCTGGGTAGAATGCTATGGTATTTGTATTGTTTGATATATACGAAAAGAGTTCTGGCCCCTAGCTGTTGTCAAATAATTGTAAAAAAAATTTATCGGCATCTTAACTATGCAAGTGTGATCTGCTCATGGATAGGCGTTAGTTCTAGGTACTTTCTGGGTAGAATGCTATGGTATTTGTATTGTTTGATGTATACGAAAAGAGTTCTGGCTCCTAGCTGTTGTCAAATAATTGTAAAAAAAATTTATCGGCATCTTAACTATGCAAGTGTGATCTGCTGATGGATAGGCGTTAGTTCTAGGTACTTTCTGGGTACAATGCTATGGTATTTGTATTGTTTGATGTATACGAAAAGAGTTCTGGCTGCTAACTGTTGTCAAATAATTGTAAAAAAATTTTATCGGCATCTTAACTATGCAAGTGTGATCTGCTGATGGATAGGCGTTAGTTCTAGGTACTTTTTGGGTAGAATGCTATGGTATTTGTATTATTTGATGTTGTCGCAAAGAGTTCTGGCTCCTAGCTGTTGTCAAATAATTGTAAAAAAAATTTATCGGCATCTTAACTATACAAGTGTGATCTGCTGATGGATAGGCGTTAGTTCTAGGTACTTTCTGGGTAGAATGCTATGGTATTTGTATTGTTTGATGTTCACGAAAAGAGTTCTGGCTCCTAGCTGTTGTCAAATATGTCGGGAGACTGAATGTTAAAGCCCTTCCATGTGCATTTTGTTTTCGTCGCGGCCCGGTTTTATGACCGAGTCGAGTGGATTTTTCCGGCGGTCTTGGTCTATCCTCGGTTCCCACACGGATTAAAAATCGGAGGTACACTATCCCTTCGCTGGCGGGTGAACTCCGGGTCATCTGGCTTGCAGTATGATTTTTTTGTTTTACGACTTTTCCGAGAAACCGTGCCTAAACTATGTTCTCGTTGAATTCGAGTGGGTAAGGAGGGTCATTAGCACACCATTGCATGCCATTGCACGCCATTGCATGTTATTGCATGCCATTGCATGCCGTTGCAAGCCATTGCATGCCATTGCACACCATTGCAGGCCATTGCATGCCATTGTACGCCATTGGATGCCATTACATGCCAATGCACGCCTTTGCATGCCATTGCACGCCAATGCATGCCATTGCACGCCAATGCATGCCATTGCATGCCATTGCATGCCATTAAATGCCATTGCATGCCATTGCATGCCATTGCACGCCATTGCAGCCCATTGCATGCCATTGCATTCCATTGCATGCCATTGTCACATCCGGAAGGGATGAGAGCATAATTATTTGTTTCCCTCTTTGTTGCCTACGCCTGGCGCAATAGCACCGGATGAGGGTAAAAAGGGGTAGTGGGTGTTAATTAATGGAATTAAGGAATTTACGCGATAATTCGATGTTGGGCAATGATTCGTTAGATTCGTGTTCGATTGACTCGTATTTTATTAGAATTAACCAATCTGGGTAATCCTATCAATTTTGGGAATACATAGAAAGGAGGAAAAAAATATGTACATATATAGATAGATCGCTTACAATTGTCGATGTACACTCGTTCGCAGAAGTGTCAGCGGTCGGTCGTAAAGATTAGGGCCCTTCGCTGGTGGACCAGGTACGCTCGGTGTTATAGTGGATGGTAGCACGAACACAAGGATTACGATCACGCGGACTCTAGTATATAGATATATACGTATCGCAGACCGAGAATGGAATTTTACAATTGGAAATACGGTTTAAGATTCGTAGACTTCGTACAAAAATCGCAGTAAGACTTGTATAAAAGTATAAAGATTGATGTATAAAAATACGGAGATATGTCAGGAGACTGAATGTTAAAGAACTAACTTCGATGGAAACTGTCGTGGGAGAACTTGAGTCGTTGAAGGATGATGGTCGACTGACTTGAAGATTTTTCTTCTATGATGTGGGAGTTTTTGGAGAAGCTGCATTTGTGGGAGAAGGAGCATTTGGGAGAGTGAGGTTTTGGTGATGCGTTTTCTAAGGATTGGTGGAGAGAACATAAAGATATAGATTGACTCGCATGATTGGTCGAGGCAGCGTACAAGAAGGACTTCTAGCTCGTTATTGAGTCGCGGTTATGATAAACGCAGTTGCTGCTCTATTTCTGAGAATTGATTTCAATGCACATGTTTTCCGTGGGCAAAGCGCGTGGGGCCGTGTTTGCTTATCTAAAGTATAGGGCCCGGCGCCGAGTCGCCCCGCGATAGTGCAGCTGCTATGCGCCTCGAAGCCCTTCCATGTGCATTTTGTTTTCGTCGCGGCCCGGTTTTATGACCGAGTCGAGTGGATTTTTCCGGCGGTCTTGGTCTATCCTCGGTTCCCACACGGATTAAAAATCGGAGGTACACTATCCCTTCGCTGGCGGGTGAACTCCGGGTCATCTGGCTTGCAGTATGATTTTTTTGTTTTACGACTTTTCCGAGAAACCGTGCCTAAACTATGTTCTCGTTGAATTCGAGTGGGTAAGGAGGGTCATTAGCACGCCATTGCATGCCATTGCACGCCATTGCATGTTCTTGCATGCCATTGCATGTTCTTGCATGCCATTGCATGCCGTTGCAAGCCATTGCATGCCATTGCACGCCATTGCAGGCCATTGCATGCCATTGCACGTCATTGCATGCCATCGCATGCCAATGGCGTGCAATAACATGCCAATGGCGTGCAATGGCATACCAATGGCGTGCAATGGCATGCAATAGCATGCAATGCCATGCAATGCCATGCAATGCCATGCAATGGCGTGCAATAGCATGCAAAGGCATGCAATGGCATGCAATAATAAGCAATGGCGTGCAATGGCATGCAATGACATGCAATGGCATGCAATAGCATGCAATGGCGTGCAATGGCGTGCCAATGGCGTGCAATGGCGTGCAATGGCGTGCAATGGCATGCCAGCCAGCCAGCCAGCCAGCCAGCCAGCCAGCCAGCCAATCAGCCAGAGAATCAGCCATGAAGCCGAATCCACAAAGACCATCTTATCATCCACACGCATTTGTTAATAAACAAAGGTAAAAGCAATGCTGATGAACGTTTTGGGGGATTCGATGGGACATTCCTGATACGAAGGCACGGAGGTTTTCTCTGCTTTTACCTTACTTTCGGTCATTTTGCGTCAAGATCTATCACGACGCTCGGAGGACGATTATAGGCGCATTTGTTAACAAACAAAGATAAAAGCAATGATGATGAAGGTTTTGGGGGATTCGATGGGACATTCCTGATACGACGGCACGGAGGTTTCCTCTGCTTTTACCTTAACCTCCGTGGCGTCGTATTTGGTTGTTTTTTTTTATATGTATTTAATAAGTATGGTATTTGTATTGTTTGATGTATACGAAAAGAGTTCTGGCTCCTAGCTGTTGTCAAATAATTGTAAAAAAATTTTATCGGCATCTTAACTATACAAGTGTGATCTGCTGATGCATAGGCGTTAGTTCTAGGTACTTTCTGGGTAGAATGCTATGGTATTTGTATTGTTTGATGTATACGAAATGAGTTCTGGCTCCTAACTGTTGTCAAATAATTGTAAAAAAATTTTATCGGCATCTTAACAATGCAAGTGTGATCTGCTGATGGATAGGCGTTAGTTCTAGGTACTTTTTGGGTAGAATGCTATGGTATTTGTATTATTTGATGTGTTCGAAAAGAGTTCTGGCTCCTAGCTGTTGTCAAATAATTGTAAAAAAATTTTATCGGCATCTTAACTATACAAGTGTGATCTGCTGATGGATAGGCGTTAGTTCTAGGTACTTTTTGGGTAGAATGCTATGGTATTTGTATTATTTGATGTTGTCGCAAAGAGTTCTGGCTCCTAGCTGTTGTCAAATAATTGTAAAAAAAATTTATCGGCATCTTAACTATACAAGTGTGATCTGCTGATGGATAGGCGTTAGTTCTAGGTACTTTCTGGGTAGAATGCTATGGTATTTGTATTGTTTGATGTATACGAAAAGAGTTCTGGGTCCTAGCTGTTGTCAAATAATTGTAAAAAAAATTTATCGGCATCTTAACTATGCAAGTGTGATCTGCTGATGGATAGGCGTTAGTTCTAGGTACTTTTTGGGTAGAATGCTATGGTATTTGTATTATTTGATGTGTTCGAAAAGAGTTCTGGCTCCTAGCTGTTGTCAAATAATTGTAGAAAAATTTTATCGGCATCTTAACTATACAAGTGTGATCTGCTGATGGATAGGCGTTAGTTCTAGGTACTTTCTGGGTAGAATGCTATGGTATTTGTATTGTTTGATGTTCACGAAAAGAGTTCTGGCTCCTAGCTGTTGTCAAATATGTCAGGAGACTGAATGTTAAAGAACTAACTTCGATGGAAACTGTCGTGGGAGAACTTGAGTCGTTGAAGGATGATGGTCGACTGACTTGAAGATTTTTCTTCTATGATGTGGGAGTTTTTGGAGAAGCTGAATTTGTGGGAGAAGGAGCATTTGGGAGAGTGAGCTTTTTGGTGATGCGTTTTCTAAGGATTGGTGGAGAGAACATAAAGATATAGATTGACTCGCATGATTGGTCGAGGAAGCGTACAAGAAGGACTTCTAGCTCGTTATTGAGTCGCGGTTATGATAAACGCAGTTGCTGATCTATTTCTGAGAATTGAGTTCAATGCACATGTTTTCCGTGGGCAAAGCGCATGGGGCACTGTTTGCTTATCTAAAGTATAGGGCCCGGCGCCGAGTCGCCCCGCGATAGTGCAGCTGCTATGCCCCTCGAAGCCCTTCCATGTGCATTTTGTTTTCGTCGCGGCCCGGTTTTATGACCGAGTCGAGTGGATTTTTCCGGCGGTCTTGGTCTATCCTCGGTTCCCACACGGATTAAAAATCGGAGGTACACTATCCCTTCGCTGGCGGGTGAACTCCGGGTCATCTGGCTTGCAGTATGATTTTTTTGTTTTACGACTTTTCCGAGAAACCGTGCCTAAACTATGTTCTCGTTGAATTCGAGTTGGTAAGGAGGGTCATTAGCACGCCATTGCATGCCATTGCACGCCATTGCATGTTCTTGCATGCCATTGCATGTTCTTGGATGCCATTGCATGCCGTTGCAAGCCATTGCATGCCATTGCACGCCATTGCAGGCCATTGCATGCCATTGCACGTCGTTGCATGTCATTGCATGCCATTGCATGCCAATGGCGTGCAATGGCATGCCAATGGCGTGCAATGGCATACCAATGGCGTGCAATGGCATGCAATGGCATGCAATGTCATGCAATGCCATGCAATGCCATGCAATGGCGTGCAATAGTATGCAAAGGCATGCAATGGCATGCAATAATAAGCAATGGCGTGCAATGGCATGCAATGACATGCAATGGCATGCAATGGCGTGCAATGGCGTGCAATGGCGTGCAATGGCATGCCAGCCAGCCAGCCAGCCAGCCGGCCAATCAGCCAGAGAATCAGCCATGAAGCCGAATCCACAAAGACCATCTTATCATCCACACGCATTTGTTAATAAACAAAGGTAAAAGCAATGCTGATGAACGTTTTGGGGGATTCGATGGGACATTCCTGATACGAAGGCACGGAGGTTTTCTCTGCTTTTACCTTACTTTCGGTCATTTTGCGTCAAGATCTATCACGACGCTCGGAGGACGATTATAGGCGCATTTGTTAACAAACAAAGATAAAAGCAATGATGATGAAGGTTTTGGGGGATTCGATGGGACATTCCTGATACGACGGCACGGAGGTTTCCTCTGCTTTTACCTTAACCTCCGTGCGTCGTATTTGGTTGTTTTTTTTTATATGTATTTAATAAGTATGGTATTTGTATTGTTTGATGTATACGAAAAGAGTTCTGGCTCCTAGCTGTTGTCAAATAATTGTAAAAAAACTTTATCGGCATCTTAACTATACAAGTGTGATCTGCTGATGCATAGGCGTTAGTTCTAGGTACTTTCTGGGTAGAATGCTATGGTATTTGTATTGCTTGATGTATACGAAATGAGTTCTGGCTCCTAACTGTTGTCAAATAATTGTAAAAAAATTTTATCGGCATCTTAACAATGCAAGTGTGATCTGCTGATGGATAGGCGTTAGTTCTAGGTACTTTTTGGGTAGAATGCTATGGTATTTGTATTATTTGATGTTGTCGCAAAGAGTTCTGGCTCCTAGCTGTTGTCAAATAATTGTAAAAAAAATTTTATCGGCATCTTAACTATACAAGTGTGATCTGCTGATGGATAGGCGTTAGTTCTAGGTACTTTCTGGGTAGAATGCTATGGTATTTGTATTGTTTGATGTATACGAAAAGAGTTCTGGGTCCTAGCTGTTGTCAAATAATTGTAAAAAAAATTTATCGGCATCTTAACTATACAAGTGTGATCTGCTGATGGATAGGCGTTAGTTCTAGGTACTTTTTGGGTAGAATGCTATGGTATTTGTATTATTTGATGTGTTCGAAAAGAGTTCTGGCTCCTAGCTGTTGTCAAATAATTGTAGAAAAATTTTATCGGCATCTTAACTATACAAGTGTGATCTGCTGATGGATAGGCGTTAGTTCTAGGTACTTTCTGGGTAGAATGCTATGGTATTTGTATTGTTTGATGTTCACGAAAAGAGTTCTGGCTCCTAGCTGTTGTCAAATATGTCAGGAGACTGAATGTTAAAGAACTAACTTCGATGGAAACTGTCGTGGGAGAACTTGAGTCGTTGAAGGATGATGGTCGACTGACTTGAAGATTTTTCTTCTATGATGTGGGAGTTTTTGGAGAAGCTGAATTTGTGGGAGAAGGAGCATTTGGGAGAGTGAGCTTTTTGGTGATGCGTTTTCTAAGGATTGGTGGAGAGAACATAAAGATATAGATTGACTCGCATGATTGGTCGAGGAAGCGTACAAGAAGGACTTCTAGCTCGTTATTGAGTCGCGGTTATGATAAACGCAGTTGCTGATCTATTTCTGAGAATTGAGTTCAATGCACATGTTTTCCGTGGGCAAAGCGCATGGGGCCCTGTTTGCTTATCTAAAGTATAGGGCCCGGCGCCGAGTCGCCCCGCGATAGTGCAGCTGCTATGCCCCTCGAAGCCCTTCCATGTGCATTTTGTTTTCGTCGCGGCCCGGTTTTATGACCGAGTCGAGTGGATTTTTCCGGCGGTCTTGGTCTATCCTCGGTTCCCACACGGATTAAAAATCGGAGGTACACTATCCCTTCGCTGGCGGGTGAACTCCGGGTCATCTGGCTTGCAGTATGATTTTTTTGTTTTACGACTTTTCCGAGAAACCGTGCCTAAACTATGTTCTCGTTGAATTCGAGTGGGTAAGGAGGGTCATTAGCACGCCATTGCATGCCATTGCACGCCATTGCATGTTCTTGCATGCCATTGCATGTTCTTGCATGCCATTGCATGCCGTTGCAAGCCATTGCATGCCATTGCACGCCATTGCAGGCCATTGCATGCCATTGCACGTCATTGCATGTCATTGCATGCCATTGCATGCCAATGGCGTGCAATGGCATGCCAATGGCGTGCAATGGCATACCAATGGCGTGCAATGGCATGCAATGGCATGCAATGCCATGCAATGCCATGCAATGCCAAGCAATGGCGTGCAATAGCATGCAAAGGCATGCAATGGCATGCAATAATAAGCAATGGCGTGCAATGGCATGCAATGACATGCAATGGCATGCAATAGCATGCAATGGCGTGCAATGGCGTGCCAATGGCGTGCAATGGCGTGCAATGGCGTGCAATGGCATGAGAGCCAGCCAGCCAGCCACCCAGCCAGCCAGCCAGCCAATCAGCCAGAGAATCAGCCATGAAGCCGAATCCACAAAGACCATCTTATCATCCACACGCATTTGTTAATAAACAAAGGTAAAAGCAATGCTGATGAACGTTTTGGGGGATTCGATGGGACATTCCTGATACGAAGGCACGGAGGTTTTCTCTGCTTTTACCTTACTTTCGGTCATTTTGCGTCAAGATCTATCACGACGCTCGGAGGACGATTATAGGCGCATTTGTTAACAAACAAAGATAAAAGCAATGATGATGAACGTTTTGGGGGATTCGATGGGACATTCCTGATACGACGGCACGGAGGTTTCCTCTGCTTTTACCTTAACCTCCGTGGCGTCGTATTTGGTTGTTTTTTTTTATATGTATTTAATAAGTATGGTATTTGTATTGTTTGATGTATACGAAAAGAGTTCTGGCTCCTAGCTGTTGTCAAATAATTGTAAAAAAATTTTATCGGCATCTTAACTATACAAGTGTGATCTGCTGATGCATAGGCGTTAGTTCTAGGTACTTTCTGGGTAGAATGCTATGGTATTTGTATTGTTTGATGTATACGAAATGAGTTCTGGCTCCTAACTGTTGTCAAATAATTGTAAAAAAATTTTATCGGCATCTTAACAATGCAAGTGTGATCTGCTGATGGATAGGCGTTAGTTCTAGGTACTTTTTGGGTAGAATGCTATGGTATTTGTATTATTTGATGTTGTCGCAAAGAGTTCTGGCTCCTAGCTGTTGTCAAATAATTGTAAAAAAAATTTATCGGCATCTTAACTATACAAGTGTGATCTGCTGATGGATAGGCGTTAGTTCTAGGTACTTTCTGGGTAGAATGCTATGGTATTTGTATTGTTTGATGTTTACGAAAAGAGTTCTGGGTCCTAGCTGTTGTCAAATAATTGTAAAAAAAATTTATCGGCATCTTAACTATGCAAGTGTGATCTGCTGATGGATAGGCGTTAGTTCTAGGTACTTTTTGGGTAGAATGCTATGGTATTTGTATTATTTGATGTGTTCGAAAAGAGTTCTGGCTCCTAGCTGTTGTCAAATAATTGTAGAAAAATTTTATCGGCATCTTAACTATACAAGTGTGATCTGCTGATGGATAGGCGTTAGTTCTAGGTACTTTCTGGGTAGAATGCTATGGTATTTGTATTGTTTGATGTTCACGAAAAGAGTTCTGGCTCCTAGCTGTTGTCAAATATGTCAGGAGACTGAATGTTAAAGAACTAACTTCGATGGAAACTGTCGTGGGAGAACTTGAGTCGTTGAAGGATGATGGTCGACTGACTTGAAGATTTTTCTTCTATGATGTGGGAGTTTTTGGAGAAGCTGAATTTGTGGGAGAAGGAGCATTTGGAAGAGTGAGCTTTTTGGTGATGCGTTTTCTAAGGATTGGTGGAGAGAACATAAAGATATAGATTGACTCGCATGATTGGTCGAGGAAGCGTACAAGAAGGACTTCTAGCTCGTTATTGAGTCGCGGTTATGATAAACGCAGTTGCTGATCTATTTCTGAGAATTGAGTTCAATGCACATGTTTTCCGTGGGCAAAGCGCATGGGGCCCTGTTTGCTTATCTAAAGTATAGGGCCCGGCGCCGAGTCGCCCCGCGATAGTGCAACTGCTATGCCCCTCGAAGCCCTTCCATGTGCATTTTGTTTTCGTCGCGGCCCGGTTTTATGACCGAGTCGAGTGGATTTTTCCGGCGGTCTTGGTCTATCCTCGGTTCCCACACGGATTAAAAATCGGAGGTACACTATCCCTTCGCTGGCGGGTGAACTCCGGGTCATCTGGCTTGCAGTATGATTTTTTTGTTTTACGACTTTTCCGAGAAACCGTGCCTAAACTATGTTCTCGTTGAATTCGAGTTGGTAAGGAGGGTCATTAGCACGCCATTGCATGCCATTGCACGCCATTGCATGTTCTTGCATGCCATTGCATGTTCTTGGATGCCATTGCATGCCGTTGCAAGCCATTGCATGCCATTGCACGCCATTGCAGGCCATTGCATGCCATTGCACGTCATTGCATGTCATTGCATGCCATTGCATGCCAATGGCGTGCAATGGCATGCCAATGGCGTGCAATAGCATACCAATGGCGTGCAATGGCATGCAATGGCATGCAATGCCATGCAATGCCATGCAATGCCATGCAATGGCGTGCAATAGCATGCAAAGGCATGCAATGGCATGCAATAATAAGCAATGGCGTGCAATGGCATGCAATGACATGCAATGGCATGCAATAGCATGCAATGGCGTGCAATGGCGTGCCAATGGCGTGCAATGGCGTGCAATGGCATGCCAGCCAGCCAGCCAGCCAGCCGGCCAATCAGCCAGAGAATCAGCCATGAAGCCGAATCCACAAAGACCATCTTATCATCCACACGCATTTGTTAATAAACAAAGGTAAAAGCAATGCTGATGAACGTTTTGGGGGATTCGATGGGACATTCCTGATACGAAGGCACGGAGGTTTTCTCTGCTTTTACCTTACTTTCGGTCATTTTGCGTCAAGATCTATCACGACGCTCGGAGGACGATTATAGGCGCATTTGTTAACAAACAAAGATAAAAGCAATGATGATGAAGGTTTTGGGGGATTCGATGGGACATTCCTGATACGACGGCACGGAGGTTTCCTCTGCTTTTACCTTAACCTCCGTGCGTCGTATTTGGTTGTTTTTTTTTATATGTATTTAATAAGTATGGTATTTGTATTGTTTGATGTATACGAAAAGAGTTCTGGCTCCTAGCTGTTGTCAAATAATTGTAAAAAAATTTTATCGGCATCTTAACTATACAAGTGTGATCTGCTGATGCATAGGCGTTAGTTCTAGGTACTTTCTGGGTAGAATGCTATGGTATTTGTATTGTTTGATGTATACGAAATGAGTTCTGGCTCCTAACTGTTGTCAAATAATTGTAAAAAAATTTTATCGGCATCTTAACAATGCAAGTGTGATCTGCTCATGGATAGGCGTTAGTTCTAGGTACTTTTTGGGTAGAATGCTATGGTATTTGTATTATTTGATGTTGTCGCAAAGAGTTCTGGCTCCTAGCTGTTGTCAAATAATTGTAAAAAAAATTTTATCGGCATCTTAACTATACAAGTGTGATCTGCTGATGGATAGGCGTTAGTTGTAGGTACTTTCTGGGTAGAATGCTATGGTATTTGTATTGTTTGATGTATACGAAAAGAGTTCTGGGTCCTAGCTGTTGTCAAATAATGGTAAAAAAAATTTATCGGCATCTTAACTATGCAAGTGTGATCTGCTGATGGATAGGCGTTAGTTCTAGGTACTTTTTGGGTAGAATGCTATGGTATTTGTATTATTTGATGTGTTCGAAAAGAGTTCTGGCTCCTAGCTGTTGTCAAATAATTGTAGAAAAATTTTATCGGCATCTTAACTATACAAGTGTGATCTGCTGATGGATAGGCGTTAGTTCTAGGTACTTTCTGGGTAGAATGCTATGGTATTTGTATTGTTTGATGTTCACGAAAAGAGTTCTGGCTCCTAGCTGTTGTCAAATATGTCAGGAGACTGAATGTTAAAGAACTAACTTCGATGGAAACTGTCGTGGGAGAACTTGAGTCGTTGAAGGATGATGGTCGACTGACTTGAAGATTTTTCTTCTATGATGTGGGAGTTTTTGGAGAAGCTGAATTTGTGGGAGAAGGAGCATTTGGGAGAGTGAGCTTTTTGGTGATGCGTTTTCTAAGGATTGGTGGAGAGAACATAAAGATATAGATTGACTCGCATGATTGGTCGAGGAAGCGTACAAGAAGGACTTCTAGCTCGTTATTGAGTCGCGGTTATGATAAACGCAGTTGCTGATCTATTTCTGAGAATTGAGTTCAATGCACATGTTTTCCGTGGGCAAAGCGCATGGGGCCCTGTTTGCTTATCTAAAGTATAGGGCCCGGCGCCGAGTCGCCCCGCGATAGTGCAGCTGCTATGCCCCTCGAAGCCCTTCCATGTGCATTTTGTTTTCGTCGCGGCCCGGTTTTATGACCGAGTCGAGTGGATTTTTCCGGCGGTCTTGGTCTATCCTCGGTTCCCACACGGATTAAAAATCGGATGTACACTATCCCTTCGCTGGCGGGTGAACTCCGGGTCATCTGGCTTGCAGTATGATTTTTTTGTTTTACGACTTTTCCGAGAAACCGTGCCTAAACTATGTTCTCGTTGAATTCGAGTGGGTAAGGAGGGTCATTAGCACGCCATTGCATGCCATTGCACGCCATTGCATGTTCTTGCTTGCCATTGCATGTTCTTGCATGCCATTGCATGCCGTTGCAAGCCATTGCATGCCATTGCACGCCATTGCAGGCCATTGCATGCCATTGCACGTCATTGCATGTCATTGCATGCCATTGCATGCCAATGGCGTGCAATGGCATGCCAATGGCGTGCAATGGCATACCAATGGCGTGCAATGGCATGCAATGGCATGCAATGCCATGCAATGCCATGCAATGCCAAGCAATGGCGTGCAATAGCATGCAAAGGCATGCAATGGCATGCAATAATAAGCAATGGCGTGCAATGGCATGCAATGACATGCAATGGCATGCAATAGCATGCAATGGCGTGCAATGGCGTGCCAATGGCGTGCAATGGCGTGCAATGGCGTGCAATGGCATGCCAGCCAGCCAGCCAGCCACCCAGCCAGCCAGCCAGCCAATCAGCCAGAGAATCAGCCATGAAGCCGAATCCACAAAGACCATCTTATCATCCACACGCATTTGTTAATAAACAAAGGTAAAAGCAATGCTGATGAACGTTTTGGGGGATTCGATGGGACATTCCTGATACGAAGGCACGGAGGTTTTCTCTGCTTTTACCTTACTTTCGGTCATTTCGCGTCAAGATCTATCACGACGCTCGGAGGACGATTATAGGCGCATTTGTTAACAAACAAAGATAAAAGCAATGATGATGAACGTTTTGGGGGATTCGATGGGACATTCCTGATACGACGGCACGGAGGTTTCCTCTGCTTTTACCTTAACCTCCGTGGCGTCGTATTTGGTTGTTTTTTTTTATATGTATTTAATAAGTATGGTATTTGTATTGTTTGATGTATACGAAAAGAGTTCTGGCTCCTAGCTGTTGTCAAATAATTGTAAAAAAATTTTATCGGCATCTTAACTATACAAGTGTGATCTGCTGATGCATAGGCGTTAGTTCTAGGTACTTTCTGGGTAGAATGCTATGGTATTTGTATTGTTTGATGTATACGAAATGAGTTCTGGCTCCTAACTGTTGTCAAATAATTGTAAAAAAAATTTATCGGCATCTTAACAATGCAAGTGTGATCTGCTGATGGATAGGCGTTAGTTCTAGGTACTTTTTGGGTAGAATGCTATGGTATTTGTATTATTTGATGTTGTCGCAAAGAGTTCGGGCTCCTAGCTGTTGTCAAATAATTGTAAAAAAAATTTATCGGCATCTTAACTATACAAGTGTGATCTGCTGATGGATAGGCGTTAGTTCTAGGTACTTTCTGGGTAGAATGCTATGGTATTTGTATTGTTTGATGTATACGAAAAGAGTTCTGGGTCCTAGCTGTTGTCAAATAATTGTAAAAAAAATTTATCGGCATCTTAACTATGCAAGTGTGATCTGCTGATGGATAGGCGTTAGTTCTAGGTACTTTTTGGGTAGAATGCTATGGTATTTGTATTATTTGATGTGTTCGAAAAGAGTTCTGGCTCCTAGCTGTTGTCAAATCATTGTAGAAAAATTTTATCGGCATCTTAACTATACAAGTGTGATCTGCTGATGGATAGGCGTTAGTTCTAGGTACTTTCTGGGTAGAATGCTATGGTATTTGTATTGTTTGATGTTCACGAAAAGAGTTCTGGCTCCTAGCTGTTGTCAAATATGTCAGGAGACTGAATGTTAAAGAACTAACTTCGATGGAAACTGTCGTGGGAGAACTTGAGTCGTTGAAGGATGATGGTCGACTGACTTGAAGATTTTTCTTCTATGATGTGGGAGTTTTTGGAGAAGCTGAATTTGTGGGAGAAGGAGCATTTGGGAGAGTGAGCTTTTTGGTGATGCGTTTTCTAAGGATTGGTGGAGAGAACATAAAGATATAGATTGACTCGCATGATTCGTCGAGGAAGCGTACAAGAAGGACTTCTAGCTCGTTATTGAGTCGCGGTTATGATAAACGCAGTTGCTGATCTATTTCTGAGAATTGACTTCAATGCACATGTTTTCCGTGGGCAAAGCGCATGGGGCCCTGTTTGCTTATCTAAAGTATAGGGCCCGGCGCCGAGTCGCCCCGCGATAGTGCAGCTGCTATGCCCCTCGAAGCCCTTCCATGTGCATTTTGTTTTCGTCGCGGCCCGGTTTTATGACCGAGTCGAGTGGATTTTTCCGGCGGTCTTGGTCTATCCTCGGTTCCCACACGGATTAAAAATCGGAGGTACACTATCCCTTCGCTGGCGGGTGAACTCCGGGTCATCTGGCTTGCAGTATGATTTTTTTGTTTTACGACTTTTCCGAGAAACCGTGCCTAAACTATGTTCTCGTTGAATTCGAGTGGGTAAGGAGGGTCATTAGCACGCCATTGCATGCCATTGCACGCCATTGCATGTTCTTGCATGCCATTGCATGTTCTTGCATGCCATTGCATGCCGTTGCAAGCCATTGCATGCCATTGCACGCCATTGCAGGCCATTGCATGCCATTGCACGTCATTGCATGTCATTGCATGCCATTGCATGCCAATGGCGTGCAATGGCATGCCAATGGCGTGCAATGGCATGCCAATGGCGTGCAATGGCATGCAATGGCATGCAATGCCATGCAATGCCATGCAATGCCATGCAATGGCGTGCAATAGCATGCAAAGGCATGCAATGGCATGCAATAATAAGCAATGGCGTGCAATGGCATGCAATGACATGCAATGGCATGCAATAGCATGCAATGGCGTGCAATGGCGTGCCAATGGCGTGCCAATGGCGTGCAATGGCGTGCAATGGCGTGCAATGGCATGCCAGCCAGCCAGCCAGCCAGCCAGCCAGCCAGCCAATCAGCCAGAGAATCAGCCATGAAGCCGAATCCACAAAGACCATCTTATCATCCACACGCATTTGTTAATAAACAAAGGTAAAAGCAATGCTGATGAACGTTTTGGGGGATTCGATGGGACATTCCTGATACGAAGGCACGGAGGTTTTCTCTGCTTTTACCTTACTTTCGGTCATTTTGCGTCAAGATCTATCACGACGCTCGGAGGACGATTATAGGCGCATTTGTTAACAAACAAAGATAAAAGCAATGATGATGAAGGTTTTGGGGGATTCGATGGGACATTCCTGATACGACGGCACGGAGGTTTCCTCTGCTTTTACCTTAACCTCCGTGCCGTCGTATTTGGTTGTTTTTTTTAATATGTATTTAATAAGTATGGTATTTGTATTGTTTGATGTATACGAAAAGAGTTCTGGCTCCTAGCTGTTGTCAAATAATTGTAAAAAAATTTTATCGGCATCTTAACTATACAAGTGTGATCTGCTGATGCATAGGCGTTAGTTCTAGGTACTTTTTGGGTAGAATGCTATGGTATTTGCATTATTTGATGTTGTCGCAAAGAGTTCTGGCTCCTAGCTGTTGTCAAATAATTGTAAAAAAAATTTATCGGCATCTTAACTACACAAGTGTGATCTGCTGATGGATAGGCGTTAGTTCTAGGTACTTTCTGGGTAGAATGCTATGGTATTTGTATTGTTTGATGTATACGAAAAGAGTTCTGGGTCCTAGCTGTTGTCAAATAATTGTAAAAAAATTTTATCGGCATCTTAACTATACAAGTGTGATCTGCTGATGGATAGGCGTTAGTTCTAGGTACTTTTTGGGTAGAATGCTATGGTATTTGTATTATTTGATGTTGTCGCAAAGAGTTCTGGCTCCTAGCTGTTGTCAAATAATTGTAAAAAAAATTTATCGGCATCTTAACTATACAAGTGTGATCTGCTGATGGATAGGCGTTAGTTCTAGGTACTTTCTGGGTAGAATGCTATGGTATTTGTATTGTTTGATGTATACGAAAAAAGTTCTGGGTCCTAGCTGTTGTCAAATAATTGTAAAAAAAATTTATCGGCATCTTAACTATGCAAGTGTGATCTGCTGATGGATAGGCGTTAGTTCTAGGTACTTTTTGGGTAGAATGCTATGGTATTTGTATTATTTGATGTGTTCGAAAAGAGTTCTGGCTCCTAGCTGTTGTCAAATAATTGTAGAAAAATTTTATCGGCATCTTAACTATACAAGTGTGATCTGCTGATGGATAGGCGTTAGTTCTAGGTACTTTCTGGGTAGAATGCTATGGTATTTGTATTGTTTGATGTTCACGAAAAGAGTTCTGGCTCCTAGCTGTTGTCAAATATGTCAGGAGACTGAATGTTAAAGAACTAACTTCGATGGAAACTGTCGTGGGAGAACTTGAGTCGTTGAAGGATGATGGTCGACTGACTTGAAGATTTTTCTTCGATGATGTGGGAGTTTTTGGAGAAGCTGAATTTGTGGGAGAAGGAGCATTTGGGAGAGTGAGCTTTTTGGTGATGCGTTTTCTAAGGATTGGTGGAGAGAACATAAAGATATAGATTGACTCGCATGATTGGTCGAGGAAGCGTACAAGAAGGACTTCTAGCTCGTTATTGAGTCGCGGTTATGATAAACGCAGTTGCTGATCTATTTCTGAGAATTGAGTTCAATGCACTTGTTTTCCGTGGGCAAAGCGCATGGGGCCCTGTTTGCTTATCTAAAGTATAGGGCCCGGCGCCGAGTCGCCCCGCGATAGTGCAGCTGCTATGCCCCTCGAAGCCCTTCCATGTGCATTTTGTTTTCGTCGCGGCCCGGTTTTATGACCGAGTCGAGTGGATTTTTCCGGCGGTCTTGGTCTATCCTCGGTTCCCACACGGATTAAAAATCGGAGGTACACTATCCCTTCGCTGGCGGGTGAACTCCGGGTCATCTGGCTTGCAGTATGATTTTTTTGTTTTACGACTTTTCCGAGAAACCGTGCCTAAACTATGTTCTCGTTGAATTCGAGTGGGTAAGGAGGGTCATTAGCACGCCATTGCATGCCATTGCACGCCATTGCATGTTCTTGCATGCCATTGCATGTTCTTGCATGCCATTGCATGCCGTTGCAAGCCATTGCATGCCATTGCACGCCATTGCAGGCCATTGCATGCCATTGCACGTCATTGCATGTCATTGCATGCCATTGCATGCCAATGGCGTGCAATGGCATGCCAATGGCGTGCAATGGCATACCAATGGCGTGCAATGGCATGCAATGGCATGCAATGCCATGCAATGAGATGCAATGCCATGCAATGGCGTGCAATAGCATGCAAAGGCATGCAATGGCATGCAATAATAAGCAATGGCGTGCAATGGCATGCAATGACATGCAATGGCATGCAATAGCATGCAATGGCGTGCAATGGCGTGCCAATGGCGTGCCAATGGCGTGCCAATGGCGGGCCAATGGCGTGCAATGGCGTGCAATGGCGTGCAATGGCATGCCAGCCAGCCAGCCAGCCAGCCAGCCACCCAATCAGCCAGAGAATCAGCCATGAAGCCGAATCCACAAAGACCATCTTATCATCCACACGCATTTGTTAATAAACAAAGGTAAAAGCAATGCTGATGAACGTTTTGGGGGATTCGATGGGACATTCCTCATACGAAGGCACGGAGGTTTTCTCTGCTTTTACCTTACTTTCGGTCATTTTGCGTCAAGATCTATCACGACGCTCGGAGGACGATTATAGGCGCATTTGTTAACAAACAAAGATAAAAGCAATGATGATGAAGGTTTTGGGGGATTCGATGGGACATTCCTGATAGGACGGCACGGAGGTTTCCTCTGCTTTTACCTTAACCTCCGTGCCGTGGTATTTGGTTGTTTTTTTTTATATGTATTTAATAAGTATGGTATTTGTATTGTTTGATGTATACGAAAAGAGTTCTGGCTCCTAGCTGTTGTCAAATAATTGTAAAAAAATTGTATCGGCATCTTAACTATACAAGTGTGATCTGCTGATGCATAGGCGTTAGTTCTAGGTACTTTCTGGGTAGAATGCTATGGTATTTGTATTGTTTGATGTATACGAAATGAGTTCTGGCTCCTAACTGTTGTCAAATAATTGTAAAAAAATTTTATCGGCATCTTAACAATGCAAGTGTGATCTGCTGATGGATAGGCGTTAGTTCTAGGTACTTTTTGGGTAGAATGCTATGGTATTTGTATTATTTGATGTTGTCGCAAAGAGTTCTGGCTCCTAGCTGTTGTCAAATAATTGTAAAAAAAATTTATCGGCATCTTAACTATACAAGTGTGATCTGCTGATGGATAGGCGTTAGTTCTAGGTACTTTCTGGGTAGAATGCTATGGTATTTGTATTGTTTGATGTATACGAAAAGAGTTCTGGGTCCTAGCTGTTTTTAAATGATTGTAAAAAAAATTTATCGGCATCTTAACTATGCAAGTGTGATCTGCTGATGGATAGGCGTTAGTTCTAGGTACTTTTTGGGTAGAATGCTATGGTATTTGTATTATTTGATGTGTTCGAAAAGAGTTCTGGCTCCTAGCTGTTGTCAAATAATTGTAGAAAAATTTTATCGGCATCTTAACTATACAAGTGTGATCTGCTGATGGATAGGCGTTAGTTCTAGGTACTTTCTGGGTAGAATGCTATGGTATTTGTATTGTTTGATGTTCACGAAAAGAGTTCTGGCTCCTAGCTGTTGTCAAATATGTCAGGAGACTGAATGTTAAAGAACTAACTTCGATGGAAACTGTCGTGGGAGAACTTGAGTCGTTGAAGGATGATGGTCGACTGACTTGAAGATTTTTCTTCTATGATGTGGGAGTTTTTGGAGAAGCTGAATTTGTGGGAGAAGGAGCATTTGGGAGAGTGAGCTTTTTGGTGATGCGTTTTCTAAGGATTGGTGGAGAGAACATAAAGATATAGATTGACTCGCATGATTCGTCGAGGAAGCGTACAAGAAGGACTTCTAGCTCGTTATTGAGTCGCGGTTATGATAAACGCAGTTGCTGATCTATTTCTGAGAATTGAGTTCAATGCACATGTTTTCCGTGGGCAAAGCGCATGGGGCCCTGTTTGCTTATCTAAAGTATAGGGCCCGGCGCCGAGTCGCCCCGCGATAGTGCAGCTGCTATGCCCCTCGAAGCCCTTCCATGTGCATTTTGTTTTCGTCGCGGCCCGGTTTTATGACCGAGTCGAGTGGATTTTTCCGGCGGTCTTGGTCTATCCTCGGTTCCCACACGGATTAAAAATCGGAGGTACACTATCCCTTCGCTGGCGGGTGAACTCCGGGTCATCTGGCTTGCAGTATGATTTTTTTGTTTTACGACTTTTCCGAGAAACCGTGCCTAAACTATGTTCTCGTTGAATTCGAGTTGGTAAGGAGGGTCATTAGCACGCCATTGCATGCCATTGCACGCCATTGCATGTTCTTGCATGCCATTGCATGTTCTTGCATGCCATTGCATGCCGTTGCAAGCCATTGCATGCCATTGCACGCCATTGCAGGCCATTGCATGCCATTGCACGTCATTGCATGTCATTGCATGCCATTGCATGCCAATGGCGTGCAATGGCATGCCAATGGCGTGCAATGGCATACCAATGGCGTGCAATGGCATGCAAAGGCATGCAATGCCATGCAATGCCATGCAATGCCATGCAATGGCGTGCAATAGCATGCAAAGGCATGCAATGGCATGCAATAATAAGCAATGGCGTGCAATGGCATGCAATGACATGCAATGGCATGCAATAGCATGCAATGGCGTGCAATGGCGTGCCAATGGCGTGCCAATGGCGTGCAATGGCGTGCAATGGCGTGCAATGGCATGCCAGCCAGCCAGCCAGCCAGCCGGCCAATCAGCCAGAGAATCAGCCATGAAGCCGAATCCACAAAGACCATCTTATCATCCACACGCATTTGTGAATAAACAAAGGTAAAAGCAATGCTGATGAACGTTTTGGGGGATTCGATGGGACATTCCTGATACGAAGGCACGGAGGTTTTCTCTGCTTTTACCTTACTTTCGGTCATTTTGCGTCAAGATCTATCACGACGCTCGGAGGACGATTATAGGCGCATTTGTTAACAAACAAAGATAAAAGCAATGATGATGAAGGTTTTGGGGGATTCGATGGGACATTCCTGATACGACGGCACGGAGGTTTCCTCTGCTTTTACCTTAACCTCCGTGCCGTCGTATTTGGTTTTTTTTTTTATATGTATTTAATAAGTATGGTATTTGTATTGTTTGATGTATACGAAAAGAGTTCTGGCTCCTAGCTGTTGTCAAATAATTGTAAAAAAATTTTATCGGCATCTTAACTATACAAGTGTGATCTGCTGATGCATAGGCGTTAGTTCTAGGTACTTTCTGGGTAGAATGCTATGGTATTTGTATTGTTTGATGTATACGAAATGAGTTCTGGCTCCTAACTGTTGTCAAATAATTGTAAAAAAATTTTATCGGCATGTTAACAATGCAAGTGTGATCTGCTGATGGATAGGCGTTAGTTCTAGGTACTTTTTGGGTAGAATGCTATGGTATTTGTATTATTTGATGTGTTCGAAAAGAGTTCTGGCTCCTAGCTGTTGTCAAATAATTGTAAAAAAATTTTATCGGCATCTTAACTATACAAGTGTGATCTGCTGATGGATAGGCGTTAGTTCTAGGTACTTTTTGGGTAGAATGCTATGGTATTTGTATTATTTGATGTTGTCGCAAAGAGTTCTGGCTCCTAGCTGTTGTCAAATAATTGTAAAAAAAATTTATCGGCATCTTAACTATACAAGTGTGATCTGCTGATGGATAGGCGTTAGTTCTAGGTACTTTCTGGGTAGAATGCTATGGTATTTGTATTGTTTGATGTATACGAAAAGAGTTCTGGGTCCTAGCTGTTGTCAAATAATTGTAAACAAAATTTATCGGCATCTTAACTATGCAAGTGTGATCTGCTGATGGATAGGCGTTAGTTCTAGGTACTTTTTGGGTAGAATACTATGGTATTTGTATTGTTTGATGTTCACGAAAAGAGTTCTGGCTCCTAGCTGTTGTCAAATATGTCAGGAGACTGAATGTTAAAGAACTAACTTCGATGGAAACTGTCGTGGGAGAACTTGAGTCGTTGAAGGATGATGGTCGACTGACTTGAAGATTTTTCTTCTATGATGTGGGAGTTTTTGGAGAAGCTGAATTTGTGGGAGAAGGAGCATTTGGGAGAGTGAGCTTTTTGGTGATGCGTTTTCTAAGGATTGGTGGAGAGAACATAAAGATATAGATTGACTCGCATGATTGGTCGAGGAAGCGTACAAGAAGGACTTCTAGCTCGTTATTAAGTCGCGGTTATGATAAACGCAGTTGCTGATCTATTTCTGAGAATTGAGTTCAATGCACATGTTTTCCGTGGGCAAAGCGCATGGGGCCCTGTTTGCTTATCTAAAGTATAGGGCCCGGCGCCGAGTCGCCCCGCGATAGTGCAGCTGCTATGCCCCTCGAAACCCTTCCATGTGCATTTTGTTTTCGTCGCGGCCCGGTTTTATGACCGAGTCGAGTGGATTTTTCCGGCGGTCTTGGTCTATCCTCGGTTCCCACACGGATTAAAAATCGGAGGTACACTATCCCTTCGCTGGCGGGTGAACTCCGGGTCATCTGGCTTGCAGTATGATTTTTTTGTTTTACGACTTTTCCGAGAAACCGTGCCTAAACTATGTTCTCGTTGAATTCGAGTGGGTAAGGAGGGTCATTAGCACGCCATTGCATGCCATTGCACGCCATTGCATGTTCTTGCATGCCATTGCATGCCGTTGCAAGCCATTGCATGCCATTGCACGCCATTGCAGGCCATTGCATGCCATTGCACGTCATTGCATGTCATTGCATGCCATTGCATGCCAATGGCGTGCAATGGCATGCCAATGGCGTGCAATGGCATACCAATGGCGTGCAATGGCATGCAATGGCATGCAATGCCATGCAATGCAATGCAATGCCATGCAATGGCGTGCAAGAGCATGCAAAGGCATGCAATGGCATGCAATAATAAGCAATGGCGTGCAATGGCATGCAATGACATGCAATGGCATGCAATAGCATGCAATGGCGTGCAATGGCGTGCAATGGCGTGCAATGGCGTGCAATGGCATGCCAGCCAGCCAGCCAGCCAGCCAGCCAGCCAGCCAGCCAATCAGCCAGAGAATCAGCCATGAAGCCGAATCCACAAAGACCATCTTATCATCCACACGCATTTGTTAATAAACAAAGGTAAAAGCAATGCTGATGAACGTTTTGGGGGATTCGATGGGACATTCCTGATACGAAGGCACGGAGGTTTTCTCTGCTTTTACCTTACTTTCGGTCATTTTGCGTCAAGATCTATCACGACGCTCGGAGGACGATTATAGGCGCATTTGTTAACAAACAAAGATAAAAGCAATGATGATGAACGTTTTGGGGGATTCGATGGGACATTCCTGATACGACGGCACGGAGGTTTCCTCTGCTTTTACCTTAACCTCCGTGCCGTCGTATTTGGTTGTTTTTTTTTATATGTATTTAATAAGTATGGTATTTGTATTGTTTGATGTATACGAAAAGAGTTCTGGCTCCTAGCTGTTGTCAAATAATTGTAAAAAAATTTTATCGGCATCTTAACTATACAAGTGTGATCTGCTGATGCATAGGCGTTAGTTCTAGGTACTTTCTGGGTAGAATGCTATGGTATTTGTATTGTTTGATGTATACGAAAAGAGTTCTGGCTCCTCGCTGTTGTCAAATAATTGTGAAAAAAATTTATCGGCATCTTAACTATGCAAGTGTGATCTGCTGATGGATAGGCGTTAGTTGTAGGTACTTTCTGGGTAGAATGCTATGGTATTTGTATTATTTGATGTTGGCGCAAAGAGTTCTGGCTCCTAGCTGTTGTCAAATAATTGTAAAAAAAATTTATCGGCATCTTAACTATACAAGTGTGATCTGCTGATGGATAGGCGTTAGTTCTAGGTACTTTCTGGGTAGAATGCTATGGTATTTGTATTGTTTGATGTATACGAAAAGAGTTCTGGGTCCTAGCTGTTGTCAAATAATTGTAAAAAAAATTTATCGGCATCTTAACTATGCAAGTGTGATCTGCTGATGGATAGGCGTTAGTTCTAGGTACTTTTTGGGTAGAATGCTATGGTATTTGTATTATTTGATGTGTTCGAAAAGAGTTCTGGCTCCTAGCTGTTGTCAAATAATTGTAGAAAAATTTTATCGGCATCTTAACTATACAAGTGTGATCTGCTGATGGATAGGCGTTAGTTCTAGGTACTTTCTGGGTAGAATGCTATGGTATTTGTATTGTTTGATGTTCACGAAAAGAGTTCTGGCTCCTAGCTGTTGTCAAATATGTCAGGAGACTGAATGTTAAAGAACTAACTTCGATGGAAACTGTCGTGGGAGAACTTGAGTCGTTGAAGGATGATGGTCGACTGACTTGAAGATTTTTCTTCTATGATGTGGGAGTTTTTGGAGAAGCTGAATTTGTGGGAGAAGGAGCATTTGGGAGAGTGAGCTTTTTGGTGATGCGTTTTCTAAGGATTGGTGGAGAGAACATAAAGATATGGATTGACTCGCATGATTCGTCGAGGAAGCGTACAAGAAGGACTTCTAGCTCGTTATTGAGTCGCGGTTATGATAAACGCAGTTGCTGATCTATTTCTGAGAATTGAGTTCAATGCACATGTTTTCCGTGGGCAAAGCGCATGGGGCCCTGTTTGCTTATCTAAAGTATAGGGCCCGGCGCCGAGTCGCCCCGCGATAGTGCAGCTGCTATGCCCCTCGAAGCCCTTCCATGTGCATTTTGTTTTCGTCGCGGCCCGGTTTTATGACCGAGTCGAGTGGATTTTTCCGGCGGTCTTGGTCTATCCTCGGTTCCCACACGGATTAAAAATCGGAGGTACACTATCCCTTCGCTGGCGGGTGAACTCCGGGTCATCTGGCTTGCAGTATGATTTTTTTGTTTTACGACTTTTCCGAGAAACCGTGCCTAAACTATGTTCTCGTTGAATTCGAGTTGGTAAGGAGGGTCATTAGCACGCTATTGCATGACATTGCACGCCATTGCATGTTCTTGCATGCCATTGCATGCCGTTGCAAGCCATTGCATGCCATTGCACGCCATTGCAGGCCATTGCATGCCATTGCACGTCATTGCATGTCATTGCATGCCAATGGCGTGCAATGGCGTGCAATGGCGTGCAATGGCATGCCAGCCAGCCAGCCAGCCAGCCAGCCAGCCAGCCAGCCAATCAGCCAGAGAATCACCCATGAAGCCGAATCCACAAAGACCATCTTATCATCCACACGCATTTGTTAATAAACAAAGGTAAAAGCAATGCTGATGAACGTTTTGGGGGATTCGATGGGACATTCCTGATACGAAGGCACGGAGGTTTTCTCTGCTTTTACCTTACTTTCGGTCATTTTGCGTCAAGATCTATCACGACGCTCGGAGGACGATTATAGGCGCATTTGTTAACAAACAAAGATAAAAGCAATGATGATGAAGGTTTTGGGGGATTCGAAGGGACATTCCTGATACGACGGCACGGAGGTTTCCTCTGCTTTTACCTTAACCTCCGTGCCTTCGTATTTGGTTGTTTTTTTTTATATGTATTTAATAAGTATGGTATTTGTATTGTTTGATGTATACGAAAAGAGTTCTGGCTCCTAGCTGTTGTCAAATAATTGTAAAAAAATTTTATCGGCATCTTAACTATACAAGTGTGATCTGCTGATGCATAGGCGTTAGTTCTAGGTACTTTCTGGGTAGAATGCTATGGTATTTGTATTGTTTGATGTATACGAAATGAGTTCTGGCTTCTAACTGTTGTCAAATAATTGTAAAAAAATTTTATCGGCATCTTAACAATGCAAGTGTGATCTGCTGATGGATAGGCGTTAGTTCTAGGTACTTTTTGGGTAGAATGCTATGGTATTTGTATTATTTGATGTGTTCGAAAAGAGTTCTGGCTCCTAGCTGTTGTCAAATAATTGTAAAAAAATTTTATCGGCATCTTAACTATACAAGTGTGATCTGCTGATGGATAGGCGTTAGTTCTAGGTACTTTCTGGGTAGAATGCTATGGTATTTGTATTGTTTGATGTATACGAAAAGAGTTCTGGCTCCTAGCTGTTGTCAAATAATTGTAAAAAAAATTTATCGGCATCTTAACTATGCAAGTGTGATCTGCTGATGGATAGGCGTTAGTTCTAGGTACTTTCTGGGTAGAATGCTATGGTATTTGTATTATTTGATGTTGTCGCAAAGAGTTCTGGCTCCTAGCTGTTGTCAAATAATTGTAAAAAAAATTTATCGGCATCTTAACTATACAAGTGTGATCTGCTGATGGATAGGCGTTAGTTCTAGGTACTTTCTGGGTAGAATGCTATGGTATTTGTATTGTTTGATGTATACGAAAAGAGTTCTGGGTCCTAGCTGTTGTCAAATAATTGTAAAAAAAATTTATCGGCATCTTAACTATGCAAGTGTGATCTGCTGATGGATAGGCGTTAGTTCTAGGTATTTTTGGGTAGAATGCTATGGTATTTGTATTATTTGATGTGTTCGAAAAGAGTTCTGGCTCCTAGCTGTTGTCAAATAATTGTAGAAAAATTTTATCGGCATCTTAACTATACAAGTGTGATCTGCTGATGGATAGGCGTTAGTTCTAGGTACTTTCTGGGTAGAATGCTATGGTATTTGTATTGTTTGATGTTCACGAAAAGAGTTCTGGCTCCTAGCTGTTGTCAAATATGTCAGGAGACTGAATGTTAAAGAACTAACTTCGATGGAAACTGTCGTGGGAGAACTTGAGTCGTTGAAGGATGATGGTCGACTGACTTGAAGATTTTTCTTCTATGATGTGGGAGTTTTTGGAGAAGCTGAATTTGTGGGAGAAGGAGCATTTGGGAGAGTGAGCTTTTTGGTGATGCGTTTTCTAAGGATTGGTGGAGAGAACATAAAGATATAGATTGACTCGCATGATTGGTCGAGGAAGCGTACAAGAAGGACTTCTAGCTCGTTATTAAGTCGCGGTTATGATAAACGCAGTTGCTGATCTATTTCTGAGAATTGAGTTCAATGCACATGTTTTCCGTGGGCAAAGCGCATGGGGCCCTGTTTGCTTATCTAAAGTATAGGGCCCGGCGCCGAGTCGCCCCGCGATAGTGCAGCTGCTATGCCCCTCGAAGCCCTTCCATGTGCATTTTGTTTTCGTCGCGGCCCGGTTTTATGACCGAGTCGAGTGGATTTTTCCGGCGGTCTTGGTCTATCCTCGGTTCCCACACGGATTAAAAATCGGAGGTACACTATCCCTTCGCTGGCGGGTGAACTCCGGGTCATCTGGCTTGCAGTATGATTTTTTTGTTTTACGACTTTTCCGAGAAACCGTGCCTAAACTATGTTCTCGTTGATTTCGAGTTGGTAAGGAGGGTCATTAGCACGCCATTGCATGCCATTGCACGCCATTGCATGTTCTTGCATGCCATTGCATGTTCTTGCATGCCATTGCATGCCGTTGCAAGCCATTGCATGCCATTGCACGCCATTGCAGGCCATTGCATGCCATTGCACGTCATTGCATGTCATTGCATGCCATTGCATGCCAATGGCGTGCAATGGCATGCCAATGGCGTGCAATGGCATACCAATGGCGTGCAATGGCATGCAATGGCATGCAATGCCATGCAATGCCATGCAATGCCATGCAATGGCGTGCAATAGCATGCAAAGGCATGCAATGGCATGCAATAATAAGCAATGGCGTGCAATGGCGTGCAATGGCATGCAATGACATGCAATGGCATGCAATAGCATGCAATGGCGTGCAATGGCGTGCCAATGGCGTGCAATGGCGTGCAATGGCGTGCAATGGCATGCCAGCCAGCCAGCCAGCCAGCCGGCCAATCAGCCAGAGAATCAGCCATGAAGCCGAATCCACAAAGACCATCTTATCATCCACACGCATTTGTTAATAAACAAAGGTAAAAGCAATGCTGATGAACGTTTTGGGGGATTCGATGGGACATTCCTGATACGAAGGCACGGAGGTTTTCTCTGCTTTTACCTTACTTTCGGTCATTTTGCGTCAAGATCTATCACGACGCTCGGAGGACGATTATAGGCGCATTTGTTAACAAACAAAGATAAAAGCAATGATGATGAAGGTTTTGGGGGATTCGATGGGACATTCCTGATACGACGGCACGGAGGTTTCCTCTGCTTTTACCTTAACCTCCGTGCCGTCGTATTTGGTTGTTTTTTTTTATATGTATTTAATAAGTATGGTATTTGTATTGTTTGATGTATACGAAAAGAGTTCTGGCTCCTAGCTGTTGTCAAATAATTGTAAAAAAATTTTATCGGCATCTTAACTATACAAGTGTGATCTGCTGATGCATAGGCGTTAGTTCTAGGTACTTTCTGGGTAGAATGCTATGGTATTTGTATTGTTTGATGTATACGAAATGAGTTCTGGCTCCTAACTGTTGTCAAATAATTGTAAAAAAATTTTATCGGCATCTTAACAATGCAAGTGTGATCTGCTGATGGATAGGCGTTAGTTCTAGGTACTTTTTGGGTAGAATGCTATGGTATTTGTATTGTTTGATGTATACGAAATGAGTTCTGGCTCCTAACTGTTGTCAAATAATTGTAAAAAAATTTTATCGGCATCTTAACTAGACAAGTGTGATCTGCTGATGGATAGGCGTTAGTTCTAGGTACTTTCTGGGTAGAATGCTATGGTATTTGTATTGTTTGATGTATACGAAAAGAGTTCTGGCTCCTAGCTGTCGTCAAATAATTGTAAAAAAAATGTATCGGCATCTTAACTATGCAAGTGTGATCTGCTGATGGATAGGCGTTAGTTCTAGGTACTTTCTGGGTAGAATGCTATGGTATTTGTATTGTTTGATGTATACGAAATGAGTTCTGGCTCCTAACTGTTGTCAAATAATTGTAAAAAAATTTTATCGGCATCTCAACTATGCAAGTGTGATCTGCTGATGGATAGGCGTTAGTTCTAGGTACTTTCTGGGTAGAATGCTATGGTATTTGTATTGTTTGATGTATACGAAAAGAGTTCTGGCTCCTAACTGTTGTCAAATAATTGTAAAAAAATTTTATCGGCATCTTAACTATGCAAGTGTGATCTGCTGATGGATAGGCGTTAGTTCTAGGTACTTTTTGGGTAGAATGCTATGGTATTTGTATTATTTGATGTGTTCGAAAAGAGTTCTGGCTCCTAGCTGTTGTCAAATAATTGTAAAAAAATTTTATCGGCATCTTAACTATACAAGTGTGATCTGCTGATGGATAGGCGTTAGTTCTAGGTACTTTTTGGGTAGAATGCTATGGTATTTGTATTGTTTGATGTATACGAAAAGAGTTCTGGCTCCTAACTGTTGTCAAATGATTGTAAAAAAATTTTATCGGCATCTTAACTATACAAGTGTGATCTGCTGATGCATAGGCGTCAGTTCTAGGTACTTTCTGGGTAGAATGCTATGGTATTTGTATTGTTTGATGTATACGAAAAGAGTTCTGGCTCCTAACTGTTGTCAAATAATTGTAAAAAAATTTTATCGGCATCTTAACTATACAAGTGTGATCTGCTGATGGATAGGCGTCAGTTCTAGGTACTTTCTGGGTAGAATGCTATGGTATTTGTATTGTTTGATGTATACGAAAAGAGTTCTGGCTCCTAGCTGTTGTCAAATAATTGTAAAAAAAATTTATCGGCATCTTAACTATGCAAGTGTGATCTGCTGATGGATAGGCGTTAGTTCTAGGTACTTTTTGGGTAGAATGCTATGGTATTTGTATAATTTGATGTTGTCGAAAAGAGTTCTGGCTCCTAGCTGTTGTCAAATAATTGTAAAAAAATTTTATCGGCATCTTAACTATACAAGTGTGATCTGCCGATGGATAGGCGTTAGTTCTAGGTACTTTCTGGGTAGAATGCTATGGTATTTGTATTGTTTGATATATACGAAAAGAGTTCTGGCCCCTAGCTGTTGTCAAATAATTGTAAAAAAAATTTATCGGCATCTTAACTATGCAAGTGTGATCTGCTCATGGATAGGCGTTAGTTCTAGGTACTTTCTGGGTAGAATGCTATGGTATTTGTATTGTTTGATGTATACGAAAAGAGTTCTGGCTCCTAGCTGTTGTCAAATAATTGTAAAAAAAATTTATCGGCATCTTAACTATGCAAGTGTGATCTGCTGATGGATAGGCGTTAGTTCTAGGTACTTTCTGGGTACAATGCTATGGTATTTGTATTGTTTGATGTATACGAAAAGAGTTCTGGCTGCTAACTGTTGTCAAATAATTGTAAAAAAATTTTATCGGCATCTTAACTATGCAAGTGTGATCTGCTGATGGATAGGCGTTAGTTCTAGGTACTTTTTGGGTAGAATGCTATGGTATTTGTATTATTTGATGTTGTCGCAAAGAGTTCTGGCTCCTAGCTGTTGTCAAATAATTGTAAAAAAAATTTATCGGCATCTTAACTATACAAGTGTGATCTGCTGATGGATAGGCGTTAGTTCTAGGTACTTTCTGGGTAGAATGCTATGGTATTTGTATTGTTTGATGTTCACGAAAAGAGTTCTGGCTCCTAGCTGTTGTCAAATATGTCGGGAGACTGAATGTTAAAGCCCTTCCATGTGCATTTTGTTTTCGTCGCGGCCCGGTTTTATGACCGAGTCGAGTGGATTTTTCCGGCGGTCTTGGTCTATCCTCGGTTCCCACACGGATTAAAAATCGGAGGTACGCTATCCCTTCGCTGGCGGGTGAACTCCGGGTCATCTGGCTTGCAGTATGATTTTTTTGTTTTACGACTTTTCCGAGAAACCGTGCCTAAACTATGTTCTCGTTGAATTCGAGTGGGTAAGGAGGGTCATTAGCACACCATTGCATGCCATTGCACGCCATTGCATGTTATTGCATGCCATTGCATGCCGTTGCAAGCCATTGCATGCCATTGCACACCATTGCAGGCCATTGCATGCCATTGTACGCCATTGGATGCCATTACATGCCAATGCACGCCTTTGCATGCCATTGCACGCCAATGCATGCCATTGCACGCCCATGCATGCCATTGCATGCCATTGCATGCCATTAAATGCCATTGCATGCCATTGCATGCCATTGCACGCCATTGCAGCCCATTGCATGCCATTGCATTCCATTGCATGCCATTGTCACATCCGGAAGGGATGAGAGCATAATTATTTGTTTCCCTCTTTGTTGCCTACGCCTGGCGCAATAGCACCGGATGAGGGTAAAAAGGGGTAGTGGGTGTTAATTAATGGAATTAAGGAATTTACGCGATAATTCGATGTTGGGCAATGATTCGTTAGATTCGTGTTCGATTGACTCGTATTTTATTAGAATTAACCAATCTGGGTAATCCTATCAATTTTGGGAATACATAGAAAGGAGGAAAAAAATATGTACATATATAGATAGATCGCTTACAATTGTCGATGTACACTCGTTCGCAGAAGTGTCAGCGGTCGGTCGTAAAGATTAGGGCCCTTCGCTGGTGGACCAGGTACGCTCGGTGTTATAGTGGATGGTAGCACGAACACAAGGATTACGATCACGCGGACTCTAGTATATAGATATATACGTATCGCAGACCGAGAATGGAATTTTACAATTGGAAATACGGTTTAAGATTCGTAGACTTCGTACAAAAATCGCAGTAAGACTTGTATAAAAGTATAAAGATTGATGTATAAAAATACGGAGATATGTCAGGAGACTGAATGTTAAAGAACTAACTTCGATGGAAACTGTCGTGGGAGAACTTGAGTCGTTGAAGGATGATGGTCGACTGACTTGAAGATTTTTCTTCTATGATGTGGGAGTTTTTGGAGAAGCTGCATTTGTGGGAGAAGGAGCATTTGGGAGAGTGAGGTTTTGGTGATGCGTTTTCTAAGGATTGGTGGAGAGAACATAAAGATATAGATTGACTCGCATGATTGGTCGAGGCAGCGTACAAGAAGGACTTCTAGCTCGTTATTGAGTCGCGGTTATGATAAACGCAGTTGCTGCTCTATTTCTGAGAATTGATTTCAATGCACATGTTTTCCGTGGGCAAAGCGCGTGGGGCCGTGTTTGCTTATCTAAAGTATAGGGCCCGGCGCCGAGTCGCCCCGCGATAGTGCAGCTGCTATGCGCCTCGAAGCCCTTCCATGTGCATTTTGTTTTCGTCGCGGCCCGGTTTTATGACCGAGTCGAGTGGATTTTTCCGGCGGTCTTGGTCTATCCTCGGTTCCCACACGGATTAAAAATCGGAGGTACACTATCCCTTCGCTGGCGGGTGAACTCCGGGTCATCTGGCTTGCAGTATGATTTTTTTGTTTTACGACTTTTCCGAGAAACCGTGCCTAAACTATGTTCTCGTTGAATTCGAGTGGGTAAGGAGGGTCATTAGCACGCCATTGCATGCCATTGCACGCCATTGCATGTTCTTGCATGCCATTGCATGTTCTTGCATGCCATTGCATGCCGTTGCAAGCCATTGCATGCCATTGCACGTCATTGCAGGCCATTGCATGCCATTGCACGTCATTGCATGTCATTGCATGCCATCGCATGCCAATGGCGTGCAATAACATGCCAATGGCGTGCAATGGCATACCAATGGCGTGCAATGGCATGCAATAGCATGCAATGCCATGCAATGCCATGCAATGCCATGCAATGGCGTGCAATAGCATGCAAAGGCATGCAATGGCATGCAATAATAAGCAATGGCGTGCAATGGCATGCAATGACATGCAATGGCATGCAATAGCATGCAATGGCGTGCAATGGCGTGCCAATGGCGTGCAATGGCGTGCAATGGCGTGCAATGGCATGCCAGCCAGCCAGCCAGCCAGCCAGCCAGCCAGCCAGCCAATCAGCCAGAGAATCAGCCATGAAGCCGAATCCACAAAGACCATCTTATCATCCACACGCATTTGTTAATAAACAAAGGTAAAAGCAATGCTGATGAACGTTTTGGGGGATTCGATGGGACATTCCTGATACGAAGGCACGGAGGTTTTCTCTGCTTTTACCTTACTTTCGGTCATTTTGCGTCAAGATCTATCACGACGCTCGGAGGACGATTATAGGCGCATTTGTTAACAAACAAAGATAAAAGCAATGATGATGAAGGTTTTGGGGGATTCGATGGGACATTCCTGATACGACGGCACGGAGGTTTCCTCTGCTTTTACCTTAACCTCCGTGGCATCGTATTTGGTTGTTTTTTTTTATATGTATTTAATAAGTATGGTATTTGTATTGTTTGATGTATACGAAAAGAGTTCTGGCTCCTAGCTGTTGTCAAATAATTGTAAAAAAAATTTATCGGCATCTTAACTATACAAGTGTGATCTGCTGATGCATAGGCGTTAGTTCTAGGTACTTTCTGGGTAGAATGCTATGGTATTTGTATTGTTTGATGTATACGAAATGAGTTCTGGCTCCTAACTGTTGTCAAATAATTGTAAAAAAATTTTATCGGCATCTTAACAATGCAAGTGTGATCTGCTGATGGATAGGCGTTAGTTCTAGGTACTTTTTGGGTAGAATGCTATGGTATTTGTATTATTTGATGTGTTCGAAAAGAGTTCTGGCTCCTAGCTGTTGTCAAATAATTGTAAAAAAATTTTATCGGCATCTTAACTATACAAGTGTGATCTGCTGATGGATAGGCGTTAGTTCTAGGTACTTTTTGGGTAGAATGCTATGGTATTTGTATTATTTGATGTTGTCGCAAAGAGTTCTGGCTCCTAGCTGTTGTCAAATAATTGTAAAAAAAATTTATCGGCATCTTAACTATACAAGTGTGATCTGCTGATGGATAGGCGTTAGTTCTAGGTACTTTCTGGGTAGAATGCTATGGTATTTGTATTGTTTGATGTATACGAAAAGAGTTCTGGGTCCTAGCTGTTGTCAAATAATTGTAAAAAAAATTGATCGGCATCTTAACTATGCAAGTGTGATCTGCTGATGGATAGGCGTTAGTTCTAGGTACTTTTTGGGTAGAATGCTATGGTATTTGTATTATTTGATGTGTTCGAAAAGAGTTCTGGCTCCTAGCTGTTGTCAAATAATTGTAGAAAAATTTTATCGGCATCTTAACTATACAAGTGTGATCTGCTGATGGATAGGCGTTAGTTCTAGGTACTTTCTGGGTAGAATGCTATGGTATTTGTATTGTTTGATGTTCACGAAAAGAGTTCTGGCTCCTAGCTGTTGTCAAATATGTCAGGAGACTGAATGTTAAAGAACTAACTTCGATGGAAACTGTCGTGGGAGAACTTGAGTCGTTGAAGGATGATGGTCGACTGACTTGAAGATTTTTCTTCTATGATGTGGGAGTTTTTGGAGAAGCTGAATTTGTGGGAGAAGGAGCATTTGGGAGAGTGAGCTTTTTGGTGATGCGTTTTCTAAGGATTGGTGGAGAGAACATAAAGATATAGATTGACTCGCATGATTGGTCGAGGAAGCGTACAAGAAGGACTTCTAGCTCGTTATTGAGTCGCGGTTATGATAAACGCAGTTGCTGATCTATTTCTGAGAATTGAGTTCAATGCACATGTTTTCCGTGGGCAAAGCGCATGGGGCACTGTTTGCTTATCTAAAGTATAGGGCCCGGCGCCGAGTCGCCCCGCGATAGTGCAGCTGCTATGCCCCTCGAAGCCCTTCCATGTGCATTTTGTTTTCGTCGCGGCCCGGTTTTATGACCGAGTCGAGTGGATTTTTCCGGCGGTCTTGGTCTATCCTCGGTTCCCACACGGATTAAAAATCGGAGGTACACTATCCCTTCGCTGGCGGGTGAACTCCGGGTCATCTGGCTTGCAGTATGATTTTTTTGTTTTACGACTTTTCCGAGAAACCGTGCCTAAACTATGTTCTCGTTGAATTCGAGTTGGTAAGGAGGGTCATTAGCACGCCATTGCATGCCATTGCACGCCATTGCATGTTCTTGCATGCCATTGCATGTTCTTGGATGCCATTGCATGCCGTTGCAAGCCATTGCATGCCATTGCACGCCATTGCAGGCCATTGCATGCCATTGCACGTCATTGCATGTCATTGCATGCCATTGCATGCCAATGGCGTGCAATGGCATGCCAATGGCGTGCAATGGCATACCAATGGCGTGCAATGGCATGCAATGGCATGCAATGTCATGCAATGCCATGCAATGCCATGCAATGGCGTGCAATAGTATGCAAAGGCATGCAATGGCATGCAATAATAAGCAATGGCGTGCAATGGCATGCAATGACATGCAATGGCATGCAATGGCGTGCAATGGCGTGCAATGGCGTGCAATGGCATGCCAGCCAGCCAGCCAGCCAGCCGGCCAATCAGCCAGAGAATCAGCCATGAAGCCGAATCCACAAAGACCATCTTATCATCCACACGCATTTGTTAATAAACAAAGGTAAAAGCAATGCTGATGAACGTTTTGGGGGATTCGATGGGACATTCCTGATACGAAGGCACGGAGGTTTTCTCTGCTTTTACCTTACTTTCGGTCATTTTGCGTCAAGATCTATCACGACGCTCGGAGGACGATTATAGGCGCATTTGTTAACAAACAAAGATAAAAGCAATGATGATGAAGGTTTTGGGGGATTCGATGGGACATTCCTGATACGACGGCACGGAGGTTTCCTCTGCTTTTACCTTAACCTCCGTGCGTCGTATTTGGTTGTTTTTTTTTTATATGTATTTAATAAGTATGGTATTTGTATTGTTTGATGTATACGAAAAGAGTTCTGGCTCCTAGCTGTTGTCAAATAATTGTAAAAAAACTTTATCGGCATCTTAACTATACAAGTGTGATCTGCTGATGCATAGGCGTTAGTTCTAGGTACTTTCTGGGTAGAATGCTATGGTATTTGTATTGCTTGATGTATACGAAATGAGTTCTGGCTCCTAACTGTTGTCAAATAATTGTAAAAAAATTTTATCGGCATCTTAACAATGCAGGTGTGATCTGCTGATGGATAGGCGTTAGTTCTAGGTACTTTTTGGGTAGAATGCTATGGTATTTGTATTATTTGATGTTGTCGCAAAGAGTTCTGGCTCCTAGCTGTTGTCAAATAATTGTAAAAAAAATTTTATCGGCATCTTAACTATACAAGTGTGATCTGCTGATGGATAGGCGTTAGTTCTAGGTACTTTCTGGGTAGAATGCTATGGTATTTGTATTGTTTGATGTATACGAAAAGAGTTCTGGGTCCTAGCTGTTGTCAAATAATTGTAAAAAAAATTTATCGGCATCTTAACTATGCAAGTGTGATCTGCTGATGGATAGGCGTTAGTTCTAGGTACTTTTTGGGTAGAATGCTATGGTATTTGTATTATTTGATGTGTTCGAAAAGAGTTCTGGCTCCTAGCTGTTGTCAAATAATTGTAGAAAAATTTTATCGGCATCTTAACTATACAAGTGTGATCTGCTGATGGATAGGCGTTAGTTCTAGGTACTTTCTGGGTAGAATGCTATGGTATTTGTATTGTTTGATGTTCACGAAAAGAGTTCTGGCTCCTAGCTGTTGTCAAATATGTCAGGAGACTGAATGTTAAAGAACTAACTTCGATGGAAACTGTCGTGGGAGAACTTGAGTCGTTGAAGGATGATGGTCGACTGACTTGAAGATTTTTCTTCTATGATGTGGGAGTTTTTGGAGAAGCTGAATTTGTGGGAGAAGGAGCATTTGGGAGAGTGAGCTTTTTGGTGATGCGTTTTCTAAGGATTGGTGGAGAGAACATAAAGATATAGATTGACTCGCATGATTGGTCGAGGAAGCGTACAAGAAGGACTTCTAGCTCGTTATTGAGTCGCGGTTATGATAAACGCAGTTGCTGATCTATTTCTGAGAATTGAGTTCAATGCACATGTTTTCCGTGGGCAAAGCGCATGGGGCCCTGTTTGCTTATCTAAAGTATAGGGCCCGGCGCCGAGTCGCCCCGCGATAGTGCAGCTGCTATGCCCCTCGAAGCCCTTCCATGTGCATTTTGTTTTCGTCGCGGCCCGGTTTTATGACCGAGTCGAGTGGATTTTTCCGGCGGTCTTGGTCTATCCTCGGTTCCCACACGGATTAAAAATCGGAGGTACACTATCCCTTCGCTGGCGGGTGAACTCCGGGTCATCTGGCTTGCAGTATGATTTTTTTGTTTTACGACTTTTCCGAGAAACCGTGCCTAAACTATGTTCTCGTTGAATTCGAGTGGGTAAGGAGGGTCATTAGCACGCCATTGCATGCCATTGCACGCCATTGCATGTTCTTGCATGCCATTGCATGTTCTTGCATGCCATTGCATGCCGTTGCAAGCCATTGCATGCCATTGCACGCCATTGCAGGCCATTGCATGCCATTGCACGTCATTGCATGTCATTGCATGCCATTGCATGCCAATGGCGTGCAATGGCATGCCAATGGCGTGCAATGGCATACCAATGGCGTGCAATGGCATGCAATGGCATGCAATGCCATGCAATGCCATGCAATGCCAAGCAATGGCGTGCAATAGCATGCAAAGGCATGCAATGGCATGCAATAATAAGCAATGGCGTGCAATGGCATGCAATGACATGCAATGGCATGCAATAGCATGCAATGGCGTGCAATGGCGTGCCAATGGCGTGCAATGGCGTGCAATGGCATGAGAGCCAGCCAGCCAGCCACCCAGCCAGCCAGCCAGCCAATCAGCCAGAGAATCAGCCATGAAGCCGAATCCACAAAGACCATCTTATCATCCACACGCATTTGTTAATAAACAAAGGTAAAAGCAATGCTGATGAACGTTTTGGGGGATTCGATGGGACATTCCTGATACGAAGGCACGGAGGTTTTCTCTGCTTTTACCTTACTTTCGGTCATTTTGCGTCAAGATCTATCACGACGCTCGGAGGACGATTATAGGCGCATTTGTTAACAAACAAAGATAAAAGCAATGATGATGAACGTTTTGGGGGATTCGATGGGACATTCCTGATACGACGGCACGGAGGTTTCCTCTGCTTTTACCTTAACCTCCGTGGCGTCGTATTTGGTTGTTTTTTTTTATATGTATTTAATAAGTATGGTATTTGTATTGTTTGATGTATACGAAAAGAGTTCTGGCTCCTAGCTGTTGTCAAATAATTGTAAAAAAATTTTATCGGCATCTTAACTATACAAGTGTGATCTGCTGATGCATAGGCGTTAGTTCTAGGTACTTTCTGGGTAGAATGCTATGGTATTTGTATTGTTTGATGTATACGAAATGAGTTCTGGCTCCTAACTGTTGTCAAATAATTGTAAAAAAATTTTATCGGCATCTTAACAATGCAAGTGTGATCTGCTGATGGATAGGCGTTAGTTCTAGGTACTTTTTGGGTAGAATGCTATGGTATTTGTATTATTTGATGTTGTCGCAAAGAGTTCTGGCTCCTAGCTGTTGTCAAATAATTGTAAAAAAAATTTATCGGCATCTTAACTATACAAGTGTGATCTGCTGATGGATAGGCGTTAGTTCTAGGTACTTTCTGGGTAGAATGCTATGGTATTTGTATTGTTTGATGTTTACGAAAAGAGTTCTGGGTCCTAGCTGTTGTCAAATAATTGTAAAAAAAATTTATCGGCATCTTAACTATGCAAGTGTGATCTGCTGATGGATAGGCGTTAGTTCTAGGTACTTTTTGGGTAGAATGCTATGGTATTTGTATTATTTGATGTGTTCGAAAAGAGTTCTGGCTCCTAGCTGTTGTCAAATAATTGTAGAAAAATTTTATCGGCATCTTAACTATACAAGTGTGATCTGCTGATGGATAGGCGTTAGTTCTAGGTACTTTCTGGGTAGAATGCTATGGTATTTGTATTGTTTGATGTTCACGAAAAGAGTTCTGGCTCCTAGCTGTTGTCAAATATGTCAGGAGACTGAATGTTAAAGAACTAACTTCGATGGAAACTGTCGTGGGAGAACTTGAGTCGTTGAAGGATGATGGTCGACTGACTTGAAGATTTTTCTTCTATGATGTGGGAGTTTTTGGAGAAGCTGAATTTGTGGGAGAAGGAGCATTTGGAAGAGTGAGCTTTTTGGTGATGCGTTTTCTAAGGATTGGTGGAGAGAACATAAAGATATAGATTGACTCGCATGATTGGTCGAGGAAGCGTACAAGAAGGACTTCTAGCTCGTTATTGAGTCGCGGTTATGATAAACGCAGTTGCTGATCTATTTCTGAGAATTGAGTTCAATGCACATGTTTTCCGTGGGCAAAGCGCATGGGGCCCTGTTTGCTTATCTAAAGTATAGGGCCCGGCGCCGAGTCGCCCCGCGATAGTGCAACTGCTATGCCCCTCGAAGCCCTTCCATGTGCATTTTGTTTTCGTCGCGGCCCGGTTTTATGACCGAGTCGAGTGGATTTTTCCGGCGGTCTTGGTCTATCCTCGGTTCCCACACGGATTAAAAATCGGAGGTACACTATCCCTTCGCTGGCGGGTGAACTCCGGGTCATCTGGCTTGCAGTATGATTTTTTTGTTTTACGACTTTTCCGAGAAACCGTGCCTAAACTATGTTCTCGTTGAATTCGAGTTGGTAAGGAGGGTCATTAGCACGCCATTGCATGCCATTGCACGCCATTGCATGTTCTTGCATGCCATTGCATGTTCTTGGATGCCATTGCATGCCGTTGCAAGCCATTGCATGCCATTGCACGCCATTGCAGGCCATTGCATGCCATTGCACGTCATTGCATGTCATTGCATGCCATTGCATGCCAATGGCGTGCAATGGCATGCCAATGGCGTGCAATGGCATACCAATGGCGTGCAATGGCATGCAATGGCATGCAATGCCATGCAATGCCATGCAATGCCATGCAATGGCGTGCAATAGCATGCAAAGGCATGCAATGGCATGCAATAATAAGCAATGGCGTGCAATGGCATGCAATGACATGCAATGGCATGCAATAGCATGCAATGGCGTGCAATGGCGTGCCAATGGCGTGCAATGGCGTGCAATGGCATGCCAGCCAGCCAGCCAGCCAGCCGGCCAATCAGCCAGAGAATCAGCCATGAAGCCGAATCCACAAAGACCATCTTATCATCCACACGCATTTGTTAATAAACAAAGGTAAAAGCAATGCTGATGAACGTTTTGGGGGATTCGATGGGACATTCCTGATACGAAGGCACGGAGGTTTTCTCTGCTTTTACCTTACTTTCGGTCATTTTGCGTCAAGATCTATCACGACGCTCGGAGGACGATTATAGGCGCATTTGTTAACAAACAAAGATAAAAGCAATGATGATGAAGGTTTTGGGGGATTCGATGGGACATTCCTGATACGACGGCACGGAGGTTTCCTCTGCTTTTACCTTAACCTCCGTGCGTCGTATTTGGTTGTTTTTTTTTATATGTATTTAATAAGTATGGTATTTGTATTGTTTGATGTATACGAAAAGAGTTCTGGCTCCTAGCTGTTGTCAAATAATTGTAAAAAAATTTTATCGGCATCTTAACTATACAAGTGTGATCTGCTGATGCATAGGCGTTAGTTCTAGGTACTTTCTGGGTAGAATGCTATGGTATTTGTATTGTTTGATGTATACGAAATGAGTTCTGGCTCCTAACTGTTGTCAAATAATTGTAAAAAAATTTTATCGGCATCTTAACAATGCAAGTGTGATCTGCTCATGGATAGGCGTTAGTTCTAGGTACTTTTTGGGTAGAATGCTATGGTATTTGTATTATTTGATGTTGTCGCAAAGAGTTCTGGCTCCTAGCTGTTGTCAAATAATTGTAAAAAAAATTTTATCGGCATCTTAACTATACAAGTGTGATCTGCTGATGGATAGGCGTTAGTTGTAGGTACTTTCTGGGTAGAATGCTATGGTATTTGTATTGTTTGATGTATACGAAAAGAGTTCTGGGTCCTAGCTGTTGTCAAATAATGGTAAAAAAAATTTATCGGCATCTTAACTATGCAAGTGTGATCTGCTGATGGATAGGCGTTAGTTCTAGGTACTTTTTGGGTAGAATGCTATGGTATTTGTATTATTTGATGTGTTCGAAAAGAGTTCTGGCTCCTAGCTGTTGTCAAATAATTGTAGAAAAATTTTATCGGCATCTTAACTATACAAGTGTGATCTGCTGATGGATAGGCGTTAGTTCTAGGTACTTTCTGGGTAGAATGCTATGGTATTTGTATTGTTTGATGTTCACGAAAAGAGTTCTGGCTCCTAGCTGTTGTCAAATATGTCAGGAGACTGAATGTTAAAGAACTAACTTCGATGGAAACTGTCGTGGGAGAACTTGAGTCGTTGAAGGATGATGGTCGACTGACTTGAAGATTTTTCTTCTATGATGTGGGAGTTTTTGGAGAAGCTGAATTTGTGGGAGAAGGAGCATTTGGGAGAGTGAGCTTTTTGGTGATGCGTTTTCTAAGGATTGGTGGAGAGAACATAAAGATATAGATTGACTCGCATGATTGGTCGAGGAAGCGTACAAGAAGGACTTCTAGCTCGTTATTGAGTCGCGGTTATGATAAACGCAGTTGCTGATCTATTTCTGAGAATTGAGTTCAATGCACATGTTTTCCGTGGGCAAAGCGCATGGGGCCCTGTTTGCTTATCTAAAGTATAGGGCCCGGCGCCGAGTCGCCCCGCGATAGTGCAGCTGCTATGCCCCTCGAAGCCCTTCCATGTGCATTTTGTTTTCGTCGCGGCCCGGTTTTATGACCGAGTCGAGTGGATTTTTCCGGCGGTCTTGGTCTATCCTCGGTTCCCACACGGATTAAAAATCGGATGTACACTATCCCTTCGCTGGCGGGTGAACTCCGGGTCATCTGGCTTGCAGTATGATTTTTTTGTTTTACGACTTTTCCGAGAAACCGTGCCTAAACTATGTTCTCGTTGAATTCGAGTGGGTAAGGAGGGTCATTAGCACGCCATTGCATGCCATTGCACGCCATTGCATGTTCTTGCTTGCCATTGCATGTTCTTGCATGCCATTGCATGCCGTTGCAAGCCATTGCATGCCATTGCACGCCATTGCAGGCCATTGCATGCCATTGCACGTCATTGCATGTCATTGCATGCCATTGCATGCCAATGGCGTGCAATGGCATGCCAATGGCGTGCAATGGCATACCAATGGCGTGCAATGGCATGCAATGGCATGCAATGCCATGCAATGCCATGCAATGCCAAGCAATGGCGTGCAATAGCATGCAAAGGCATGCAATGGCATGCAATAATAAGCAATGGCGTGCAATGGCATGCAATGACATGCAATGGCATGCAATAGCATGCAATGGCGTGCAATGGCGTGCCAATGGCGTGCAATGGCGTGCAATGGCGTGCAATGGCATGCCAGCCAGCCAGCCAGCCACCCAGCCAGCCAGCCAGCCAATCAGCCAGAGAATCAGCCATGAAGCCGAATCCACAAAGACCATCTTATCATCCACACGCATTTGTTAATAAACAAAGGTAAAAGCAATGCTGATGAACGTTTTGGGGGATTCGATGGGACATTCCTGATACGAAGGCACGGAGGTTTTCTCTGCTTTTACCTTACTTTCGGTCATTTCGCGTCAAGATCTATCACGACGCTCGGAGGACGATTATAGGCGCATTTGTTAACAAACAAAGATAAAAGCAATGATGATGAACGTTTTGGGGGATTCGATGGGACATTCCTGATACGACGGCACGGAGGTTTCCTCTGCTTTTACCTTAACCTCCGTGGCGTCGTATTTGGTTGTTTTTTTTTATATGTATTTAATAAGTATGGTATTTGTATTGTTTGATGTATACGAAAAGAGTTCTGGCTCCTAGCTGTTGTCAAATAATTGTAAAAAAATTTTATCGGCATCTTAACTATACAAGTGTGATCTGCTGATGCATAGGCGTTAGTTCTAGGTACTTTCTGGGTAGAATGCTATGGTATTTGTATTGTTTGATGTATACGAAATGAGTTCTGGCTCCTAACTGTTGTCAAATAATTGTAAAAAAAATTTATCGGCATCTTAACAATGCAAGTGTGATCTGCTGATGGATAGGCGTTAGTTCTAGGTACTTTTTGGGTAGAATGCTATGGTATTTGTATTATTTGATGTTGTCGCAAAGAGTTCGGGCTCCTAGCTGTTGTCAAATAATTGTAAAAAAAATTTATCGGCATCTTAACTATACAAGTGTGATCTGCTGATGGATAGGCGTTAGTTCTAGGTACTTTCTGGGTAGAATGCTATGGTATTTGTATTGTTTGATGTATACGAAAAGAGTTCTGGGTCCTAGCTGTTGTCAAATAATTGTAAAAAAAATTTATCGGCATCTTAACTATGCAAGTGTGATCTGCTGATGGATAGGCGTTAGTTCTAGGTACTTTTTGGGTAGAATGCTATGGTATTTGTATTATTTGATGTGTTCGAAAAGAGTTCTGGCTCCTAGCTGTTGTCAAATCATTGTAGAAAAATTTTATCGGCATCTTAACTATACAAGTGTGATCTGCTGATGGATAGGCGTTAGTTCTAGGTACTTTCTGGGTAGAATGCTATGGTATTTGTATTGTTTGATGTTCACGAAAAGAGTTCTGGCTCCTAGCTGTTGTCAAATATGTCAGGAGACTGAATGTTAAAGAACTAACTTCGATGGAAACTGTCGTGGGAGAACTTGAGTCGTTGAAGGATGATGGTCGACTGACTTGAAGATTTTTCTTCTATGATGTGGGAGTTTTTGGAGAAGCTGAATTTGTGGGAGAAGGAGCATTTGGGAGAGTGAGCTTTTTGGTGATGCGTTTTCTAAGGATTGGTGGAGAGAACATAAAGATATAGATTGACTCGCATGATTCGTCGAGGAAGCGTACAAGAAGGACTTCTAGCTCGTTATTGAGTCGCGGTTATGATAAACGCAGTTGCTGATCTATTTCTGAGAATTGAGTTCAATGCACATGTTTTCCGTGGGCAAAGCGCATGGGGCCCTGTTTGCTTATCTAAAGTATAGGGCCCGGCGCCGAGTCGCCCCGCGATAGTGCAGCTGCTATGCCCCTCGAAGCCCTTCCATGTGCATTTTGTTTTCGTCGCGGCCCGGTTTTATGACCGAGTCGAGTGGATTTTTCCGGCGGTCTTGGTCTATCCTCGGTTCCCACACGGATTAAAAATCGGAGGTACACTATCCCTTCGCTGGCGGGTGAACTCCGGGTCATCTGGCTTGCAGTATGATTTTTTTGTTTTACGACTTTTCCGAGAAACCGTGCCTAAACTATGTTCTCGTTGAATTCGAGTGGGTAAGGAGGGTCATTAGCACGCCATTGCATGCCATTGCACGCCATTGCATGTTCTTGCATGCCATTGCATGTTCTTGCATGCCATTGCATGCCGTTGCAAGCCATTGCATGCCATTGCACGCCATTGCAGGCCATTGCATGCCATTGCACGTCATTGCATGTCATTGCATGCCATTGCATGCCAATGGCGTGCAATGGCATGCCAATGGCGTGCAATGGCATACCAATGGCGTGCAATGGCATGCAATGGCATGCAATGCCATGCAATGCCATGCAATGCCATGCAATGGCGTGCAATAGCATGCAAAGGCATGAAATGGCATGCAATAATAAGCAATGGCGTGCAATGGCATGCAATGACATGCAATGGCATGCAATAGCATGCAATGGCGTGCAATGGCGTGCCAATGGCGTGCCAATGGCGTGCAATGGCGTGCAATGGCGTGCAATGGCATGCCAGCCAGCCAGCCAGCCAGCCAGCCAGCCAGCCAATCAGCCAGAGAATCAGCCATGAAGCCGAATCCACAAAGACCATCTTATCATCCACACGCATTCGTTAATAAACAAAGGTAAAAGCAATGCTGATGAACGTTTTGGGGGATTCGATGGGACATTCCTGATACGAAGGCACGGAGGTTTTCTCTGCTTTTACCTTACTTTCGGTCATTTTGCGTCAAGATCTATCACGACGCTCGGAGGACGATTATAGGCGCATTTGTTAACAAACAAAGATAAAAGCAATGATGATGAAGGTTTTGGGGGATTCGATGGGACATTCCTGATACGACGGCACGGAGGTTTCCTCTGCTTTTACCTTAACCTCCGTGCCGTCGTATTTGGTTGTTTTTTTTAATATGTATTTAATAAGTATGGTATTTGTATTGTTTGATGTATACGAAAAGAGTTCTGGCTCCTAGCTGTTGTCAAATAATTGTAAAAAAATTTTATCGGCATCTTAACTATACAAGTGTGATCTGCTGATGCATAGGCGTTAGTTCTAGGTACTTTTTGGGTAGAATGCTATGGTATTTGTATTATTTGATGTTGTCGCAAAGAGTTCTGGCTCCTAGCTGTTGTCAAATAATTGTAAAAAAAATTTATCGGCATCTTAACTACACAAGTGTGATCTGCTGATGGATAGGCGTTAGTTCTAGGTACTTTCTGGGTAGAATGCTATGGTATTTGTATTGTTTGATGTATACGAAAAGAGTTCTGGGTCCTAGCTGTTGTCAAATAATTGTAAAAAAATTTTATCGGCATCTTAACTATACAAGTGTGATCTGCTGATGGATAGGCGTTAGTTCTAGGTACTTTTTGGGTAGAATGCTATGGTATTTGTATTATTTGATGTTGTCGCAAAGAGTTCTGGCTCCTAGCTGTTGTCAAATAATTGTAAAAAAATTTTATCGGCATCTTAACTATACAAGTGTGATCTGCTGATGGATAGGCGTTAGTTCTAGGTACTTTCTGGGTAGAATGCTATGGTATTTGTATTGTTTGATGTATACGAAAAGAGTTCTGGGTCCTAGCTGTTGTCAAATAATTGTAAAAAAAATTTATCGGCATCTTAACTATGCAAGTGTGATCTGCTGATGGATAGGCGTTAGTTCTAGGTACTTTTTGGGTAGAATGCTATGGTATTTGTATTATTTGATGTGTTCGAAAAGAGTTCTGGCTCCTAGCTGTTGTCAAATAATTGTAGAAAAATTTTATCGGCATCTTAACTATACAAGTGTGATCTGCTGATGGATAGGCGTTAGTTCTAGGTACTTTCTGGGTAGAATGCTATGGTATTTGTATTGTTTGATGTTCACGAAAAGAGTTCTGGCTCCTAGCTGTTGTCAAATATGTCAGGAGACTGAATGTTAAAGAACTAACTTCGATGGAAACTGTCGTGGGAGAACTTGAGTCGTTGAAGGATGATGGTCGACTGACTTGAAGATTTTTCTTCTATGATGTGGGAGTTTTTGGAGAAGCTGAATTTGTGGGAGAAGGAGCATTTGGGAGAGTGAGCTTTTTGGTGATGCGTTTTCTAAGGATTGGTGGAGAGAACATAAAGATATAGATTGACTCGCATGATTGGTCGAGGAAGCGTACAAGAAGGACTTCTAGCTCGTTATTGAGTCGCGGTTATGATAAACGCAGTTGCTGATCTATTTCTGAGAATTGAGTTCAATGCACATGTTTTCCGTGGGCAAAGCGCATGGGGCCCTGTTTGCTTATCTAAAGTATAGGGCCCGGCGCCGAGTCGCCCCGCGATAGTGCAGCTGCTATGCCCCTCGAAGCCCTTCCATGTGCATTTTGTTTTCGTCGCGGCCCGGTTTTATGACCGAGTCGAGTGGATTTTTCCGGCGGTCTTGGTCTATCCTCGGTTCCCACACGGATTAAAAATCGGAGGTACACTATCCCTTCGCTGGCGGGTGAACTCCGGGTCATCTGGCTTGCAGTATGATTTTTTTGTTTTACGACTTTTCCGAGAAACCGTGCCTAAACTATGTTCTCGTTGAATTCGAGTGGGTAAGGAGGGTCATTAGCACGCCATTGCATGCCATTGCACGCCATTGCATGTTCTTGCATGCCATTGCATGTTCTTGCATGCCATTGCATGCCGTTGCAAGCCATTGCATGCCATTGCACGCCATTGCAGGCCATTGCATGCCATTGCACGTCATTGCATGTCATTGCATGCCATTGCATGCCAATGGCGTGCAATGGCATGCCAATGGCGTGCAATGGCATACCAATGGCGTGCAATGGCATGCAATGGCATGCAATGCCATGCAATGCCATGCAATGCCAAGCAATGGCGTGCAATAGCATGCAAAGGCATGCAATGGCATGCAATAATAAGCAATGGCGTGCAATGGCATGCAATGACATGCAATGGCATGCAATAGCATGCAATGGCGTGCAATGGCGTGCCAATGGCGTGCAATGGCGTGCAATGGCATGAGAGCCAGCCAGCCAGCCACCCAGCCAGCCAGCCAGCCAATCAGCCAGAGAATCAGCCATGAAGCCGAATCCACAAAGACCATCTTATCATCCACACGCATTTGTTAATAAACAAAGGTAAAAGCAATGCTGATGAACGTTTTGGGGGATTCGATGGGACATTCCTGATACGAAGGCACGGAGGTTTTCTCTGCTTTTACCTTACTTTCGGTCATTTTGCGTCAAGATCTATCACGACGCTCGGAGGACGATTATAGGCGCATTTGTTAACAAACAAAGATAAAAGCAATGATGATGAACGTTTTGGGGGATTCGATGGGACATTCCTGATACGACGGCACGGAGGTTTCCTCTGCTTTTACCTTAACCTCCGTGGCGTCGTATTTGGTTGTTTTTTTTTATATGTATTTAATAAGTATGGTATTTGTATTGTTTGATGTATACGAAAAGAGTTCTGGCTCCTAGCTGTTGTCAAATAATTGTAAAAAAATTTTATCGGCATCTTAACTATACAAGTGTGATCTGCTGATGCATAGGCGTTAGTTCTAGGTACTTTCTGGGTAGAATGCTATGGTATTTGTATTGTTTGATGTATACGAAATGAGTTCTGGCTCCTAACTGTTGTCAAATAATTGTAAAAAAATTTTATCGGCATCTTAACAATGCAAGTGTGATCTGCTGATGGATAGGCGTTAGTTCTAGGTACTTTTTGGGTAGAATGCTATGGTATTTGTATTATTTGATGTTGTCGCAAAGAGTTCTGGCTCCTAGCTGTTGTCAAATAATTGTAAAAAAAATTTATCGGCATCTTAACTATACAAGTGTGATCTGCTGATGGATAGGCGTTAGTTCTAGGTACTTTCTGGGTAGAATGCTATGGTATTTGTATTGTTTGATGTTTACGAAAAGAGTTCTGGGTCCTAGCTGTTGTCAAATAATTGTAAAAAAAATTTATCGGCATCTTAACTATGCAAGTGTGATCTGCTGATGGATAGGCGTTAGTTCTAGGTACTTTTTGGGTAGAATGCTATGGTATTTGTATTATTTGATGTGTTCGAAAAGAGTTCTGGCTCCTAGCTGTTGTCAAATAATTGTAGAAAAATTTTATCGGCATCTTAACTATACAAGTGTGATCTGCTGATGGATAGGCGTTAGTTCTAGGTACTTTCTGGGTAGAATGCTATGGTATTTGTATTGTTTGATGTTCACGAAAAGAGTTCTGGCTCCTAGCTGTTGTCAAATATGTCAGGAGACTGAATGTTAAAGAACTAACTTCGATGGAAACTGTCGTGGGAGAACTTGAGTCGTTGAAGGATGATGGTCGACTGACTTGAAGATTTTTCTTCTATGATGTGGGAGTTTTTGGAGAAGCTGAATTTGTGGGAGAAGGAGCATTTGGAAGAGTGAGCTTTTTGGTGATGCGTTTTCTAAGGATTGGTGGAGAGAACATAAAGATATAGATTGACTCGCATGATTGGTCGAGGAAGCGTACAAGAAGGACTTCTAGCTCGTTATTGAGTCGCGGTTATGATAAACGCAGTTGCTGATCTATTTCTGAGAATTGAGTTCAATGCACATGTTTTCCGTGGGCAAAGCGCATGGGGCCCTGTTTGCTTATCTAAAGTATAGGGCCCGGCGCCGAGTCGCCCCGCGATAGTGCAACTGCTATGCCCCTCGAAGCCCTTCCATGTGCATTTTGTTTTCGTCGCGGCCCGGTTTTATGACCGAGTCGAGTGGATTTTTCCGGCGGTCTTGGTCTATCCTCGGTTCCCACACGGATTAAAAATCGGAGGTACACTATCCCTTCGCTGGCGGGTGAACTCCGGGTCATCTGGCTTGCAGTATGATTTTTTTGTTTTACGACTTTTCCGAGAAACCGTGCCTAAACTATGTTCTCGTTGAATTCGAGTTGGTAAGGAGGGTCATTAGCACGCCATTGCATGCCATTGCACGCCATTGCATGTTCTTGCATGCCATTGCATGTTCTTGGATGCCATTGCATGCCGTTGCAAGCCATTGCATGCCATTGCACGCCATTGCAGGCCATTGCATGCCATTGCACGTCATTGCATGTCATTGCATGCCATTGCATGCCAATGGCGTGCAATGGCATGCCAATGGCGTGCAATGGCATACCAATGGCGTGCAATGGCATGCAATGGCATGCAATGCCATGCAATGCCATGCAATGCCATGCAATGGCGTGCAATAGCATGCAAAGGCATGCAATGGCATGCAATAATAAGCAATGGCGTGCAATGGCATGCAATGACATGCAATGGCATGCAATAGCATGCAATGGCGTGCAATGGCGTGCCAATGGCGTGCAATGGCGTGCAATGGCATGCCAGCCAGCCAGCCAGCCAGCCGGCCAATCAGCCAGAGAATCAGCCATGAAGCCGAATCCACAAAGACCATCTTATCATCCACACGCATTTGTTAATAAACAAAGGTAAAAGCAATGCTGATGAACGTTTTGGGGGATTCGATGGGACATTCCTGATACGAAGGCACGGAGGTTTTCTCTGCTTTTACCTTACTTTCGGTCATTTTGCGTCAAGATCTATCACGACGCTCGGAGGACGATTATAGGCGCATTTGTTAACAAACAAAGATAAAAGCAATGATGATGAAGGTTTTGGGGGATTCGATGGGACATTCCTGATACGACGGCACGGAGGTTTCCTCTGCTTTTACCTTAACCTCCGTGCGTCGTATTTGGTTGTTTTTTTTTATATGTATTTAATAAGTATGGTATTTGTATTGTTTGATGTATACGAAAAGAGTTCTGGCTCCTAGCTGTTGTCAAATAATTGTAAAAAAATTTTATCGGCATCTTAACTATACAAGTGTGATCTGCTGATGCATAGGCGTTAGTTCTAGGTACTTTCTGGGTAGAATGCTATGGTATTTGTATTGTTTGATGTATACGAAAAGAGTTCTGGGTCCTAGCTGTTGTCAAATAATGGTAAAAAAAATTTATCGGCATCTTAACTATGCAAGTGTGATCTGCTGATGGATAGGCGTTAGTTCTAGGTACTTTTTGGGTAGAATGCTATGGTATTTGTATTATTTGATGTGTTCGAAAAGAGTTCTGGCTCCTAGCTGTTGTCAAATAATTGTAGAAAAATTTTATCGGCATCTTAACTATACAAGTGTGATCTGCTGATGGATAGGCGTTAGTTCTAGGTACTTTCTGGGTAGAATGCTATGGTATTTGTATTGTTTGATGTTCACGAAAAGAGTTCTGGCTCCTAGCTGTTGTCAAATATGTCAGGAGACTGAATGTTAAAGAACTAACTTCGATGGAAACTGTCGTGGGAGAACTTGAGTCGTTGAAGGATGATGGTCGACTGACTTGAAGATTTTTCTTCTATGATGTGGGAGTTTTTGGAGAAGCTGAATTTGTGGGAGAAGGAGCATTTGGGAGAGTGAGCTTTTTGGTGATGCGTTTTCTAAGGATTGGTGGAGAGAACATAAAGATATAGATTGACTCGCATGATTGGTCGAGGAAGCGTACAAGAAGGACTTCTAGCTCGTTATTGAGTCGCGGTTATGATAAACGCAGTTGCTGATCTATTTCTGAGAATTGAGTTCAATGCACATGTTTTCCGTGGGCAAAGCGCATGGGGCCCTGTTTGCTTATCTAAAGTATAGGGCCCGGCGCCGAGTCGCCCCGCGATAGTGCAGCTGCTATGCCCCTCGAAGCCCTTCCATGTGCATTTTGTTTTCGTCGCGGCCCGGTTTTATGACCGAGTCGAGTGGATTTTTCCGGCGGTCTTGGTCTATCCTCGGTTCCCACACGGATTAAAAATCGGATGTACACTATCCCTTCGCTGGCGGGTGAACTCCGGGTCATCTGGCTTGCAGTATGATTTTTTTGTTTTACGACTTTTCCGAGAAACCGTGCCTAAACTATGTTCTCGTTGAATTCGAGTGGGTAAGGAGGGTCATTAGCACGCCATTGCATGCCATTGCACGCCATTGCATGTTCTTGCTTGCCATTGCATGTTCTTGCATGCCATTGCATGCCGTTGCAAGCCATTGCATGCCATTGCACGCCATTGCAGGCCATTGCATGCCATTGCACGTCATTGCATGTCATTGCATGCCATTGCATGCCAATGGCGTGCAATGGCATGCCAATGGCGTGCAATGGCATACCAATGGCGTGCAATGGCATGCAATGGCATGCAATGCCATGCAATGCCATGCAATGCCAAGCAATGGCGTGCAATAGCATGCAAAGGCATGCAATGGCATGCAATAATAAGCAATGGCGTGCAATGGCATGCAATGACATGCAATGGCATGCAATAGCATGCAATGGCGTGCAATGGCGTGCCAATGGCGTGCAATGGCGTGCAATGGCGTGCAATGGCATGCCAGCCAGCCAGCCAGCCACCCAGCCAGCCAGCCAGCCAATCAGCCAGAGAATCAGCCATGAAGCCGAATCCACAAAGACCATCTTATCATCCACACGCATTTGTTAATAAACAAAGGTAAAAGCAATGCTGATGAACGTTTTGGGGGATTCGATGGGACATTCCTGATACGAAGGCACGGAGGTTTTCTCTGCTTTTACCTTACTTTCGGTCATTTCGCGTCAAGATCTATCACGACGCTCGGAGGACGATTATAGGCGCATTTGTTAACAAACAAAGATAAAAGCAATGATGATGAACGTTTTGGGGGATTCGATGGGACATTCCTGATACGACGGCACGGAGGTTTCCTCTGCTTTTACCTTAACCTCCGTGGCGTCGTATTTGGTTGTTTTTTTTTATATGTATTTAATAAGTATGGTATTTGTATTGTTTGATGTATACGAAAAGAGTTCTGGCTCCTAGCTGTTGTCAAATAATTGTAAAAAAATTTTATCGGCATCTTAACTATACAAGTGTGATCTGCTGATGCATAGGCGTTAGTTCTAGGTACTTTCTGGGTAGAATGCTATGGTATTTGTATTGTTTGATGTATACGAAATGAGTTCTGGCTCCTAACTGTTGTCAAATAATTGTAAAAAAAATTTATCGGCATCTTAACAATGCAAGTGTGATCTGCTGATGGATAGGCGTTAGTTCTAGGTACTTTTTGGGTAGAATGCTATGGTATTTGTATTATTTGATGTTGTCGCAAAGAGTTCGGGCTCCTAGCTGTTGTCAAATAATTGTAAAAAAAATTTATCGGCATCTTAACTATACAAGTGTGATCTGCTGATGGATAGGCGTTAGTTCTAGGTACTTTCTGGGTAGAATGCTATGGTATTTGTATTGTTTGATGTATACGAAAAGAGTTCTGGGTCCTAGCTGTTGTCAAATAATTGTAAAAAAAATTTATCGGCATCTTAACTATGCAAGTGTGATCTGCTGATGGATAGGCGTTAGTTCTAGGTACTTTTTGGGTAGAATGCTATGGTATTTGTATTATTTGATGTGTTCGAAAAGAGTTCTGGCTCCTAGCTGTTGTCAAATCATTGTAGAAAAATTTTATCGGCATCTTAACTATACAAGTGTGATCTGCTGATGGATAGGCGTTAGTTCTAGGTACTTTCTGGGTAGAATGCTATGGTATTTGTATTGTTTGATGTTCACGAAAAGAGTTCTGGCTCCTAGCTGTTGTCAAATATGTCAGGAGACTGAATGTTAAAGAACTAACTTCGATGGAAACTGTCGTGGGAGAACTTGAGTCGTTGAAGGATGATGGTCGACTGACTTGAAGATTTTTCTTCTATGATGTGGGAGTTTTTGGAGAAGCTGAATTTGTGGGAGAAGGAGCATTTGGGAGAGTGAGCTTTTTGGTGATGCGTTTTCTAAGGATTGGTGGAGAGAACATAAAGATATAGATTGACTCGCATGATTCGTCGAGGAAGCGTACAAGAAGGACTTCTAGCTCGTTATTGAGTCGCGGTTATGATAAACGCAGTTGCTGATCTATTTCTGAGAATTGAGTTCAATGCACATGTTTTCCGTGGGCAAAGCGCATGGGGCCCTGTTTGCTTATCTAAAGTATAGGGCCCGGCGCCGAGTCGCCCCGCGATAGTGCAGCTGCTATGCCCCTCGAAGCCCTTCCATGTGCATTTTGTTTTCGTCGCGGCCCGGTTTTATGACCGAGTCGAGTGGATTTTTCCGGCGGTCTTGGTCTATCCTCGGTTCCCACACGGATTAAAAATCGGAGGTACACTATCCCTTCGCTGGCGGGTGAACTCCGGGTCATCTGGCTTGCAGTATGATTTTTTTGTTTTACGACTTTTCCGAGAAACCGTGCCTAAACTATGTTCTCGTTGAATTCGAGTGGGTAAGGAGGGTCATTAGCACGCCATTGCATGCCATTGCACGCCATTGCATGTTCTTGCATGCCATTGCATGTTCTTGCATGCCATTGCATGCCGTTGCAAGCCATTGCATGCCATTGCACGCCATTGCAGGCCATTGCATGCCATTGCACGTCATTGCATGTCATTGCATGCCATTGCATGCCAATGGCGTGCAATGGCATGCCAATGGCGTGCAATGGCATACCAATGGCGTGCAATGGCATGCAATGGCATGCAATGCCATGCAATGCCATGCAATGCCATGCAATGGCGTGCAATAGCATGCAAAGGCATGAAATGGCATGCAATAATAAGCAATGGCGTGCAATGGCATGCAATGACATGCAATGGCATGCAATAGCATGCAATGGCGTGCAATGGCGTGCCAATGGCGTGCCAATGGCGTGCAATGGCGTGCAATGGCGTGCAATGGCATGCCAGCCAGCCAGCCAGCCAGCCAGCCAGCCAGCCAATCAGCCAGAGAATCAGCCATGAAGCCGAATCCACAAAGACCATCTTATCATCCACACGCATTCGTTAATAAACAAAGGTAAAAGCAATGCTGATGAACGTTTTGGGGGATTCGATGGGACATTCCTGATACGAAGGCACGGAGGTTTTCTCTGCTTTTACCTTACTTTCGGTCATTTTGCGTCAAGATCTATCACGACGCTCGGAGGACGATTATAGGCGCATTTGTTAACAAACAAAGATAAAAGCAATGATGATGAAGGTTTTGGGGGATTCGATGGGACATTCCTGATACGACGGCACGGAGGTTTCCTCTGCTTTTACCTTAACCTCCGTGCCGTCGTATTTGGTTGTTTTTTTTAATATGTATTTAATAAGTATGGTATTTGTATTGTTTGATGTATACGAAAAGAGTTCTGGCTCCTAGCTGTTGTCAAATAATTGTAAAAAAATTTTATCGGCATCTTAACTATACAAGTGTGATCTGCTGATGCATAGGCGTTAGTTCTAGGTACTTTTTGGGTAGAATGCTATGGTATTTGTATTATTTGATGTTGTCGCAAAGAGTTCTGGCTCCTAGCTGTTGTCAAATAATTGTAAAAAAAATTTATCGGCATCTTAACTACACAAGTGTGATCTGCTGATGGATAGGCGTTAGTTCTAGGTACTTTCTGGGTAGAATGCTATGGTATTTGTATTGTTTGATGTATACGAAAAGAGTTCTGGGTCCTAGCTGTTGTCAAATAATTGTAAAAAAATTTTATCGGCATCTTAACTATACAAGTGTGATCTGCTGATGGATAGGCGTTAGTTCTAGGTACTTTTTGGGTAGAATGCTATGGTATTTGTATTATTTGATGTTGTCGCAAAGAGTTCTGGCTCCTAGCTGTTGTCAAATAATTGTAAAAAAAATTTATCGGCATCTTAACTATACAAGTGTGATCTGCTGATGGATAGGCGTTAGTTCTAGGTACTTTCTGGGTAGAATGCTATGGTATTTGTATTGTTTGATGTATACGAAAAGAGTTCTGGGTCCTAGCTGTTGTCAAATAATTGTAAAAAAAATTTATCGGCATCTTAACTATGCAAGTGTGATCTGCTGATGGATAGGCGTTAGTTCTAGGTACTTTTTGGGTAGAATGCTATGGTATTTGTATTATTTGATGTGTTCGAAAAGAGTTCTGGCTCCTAGCTGTTGTCAAATAATTGTAGAAAAATTTTATCGGCATCTTAACTATACAAGTGTGATCTGCTGATGGATAGGCGTTAGTTCTAGGTACTTTCTGGGTAGAATGCTATGGTATTTGTATTGTTTGATGTTCACGAAAAGAGTTCTGGCTCCTAGCTGTTGTCAAATATGTCAGGAGACTGAATGTTAAAGAACTAACTTCGATGGAAACTGTCGTGGGAGAACTTGAGTCGTTGAAGGATGATGGTCGACTGACTTGAAGATTTTTCTTCTATGATGTGGGAGTTTTTGGAGAAGCTGAATTTGTGGGAGAAGGAGCATTTGGGAGAGTGAGCTTTTTGGTGATGCGTTTTCTAAGGATTGGTGGAGAGAACATAAAGATATAGATTGACTCGCATGATTGGTCGAGGAAGCGTACAAGAAGGACTTCTAGCTCGTTATTGAGTCGCGGTTATGATAAACGCAGTTGCTGATCTATTTCTGAGAATTGAGTTCAATGCACATGTTTTCCGTGGGCAAAGCGCATGGGGCCCTGTTTGCTTATCTAAAGTATAGGGCCCGGCGCCGAGTCGCCCCGCGATAGTGCAGCTGCTATGCCCCTCGAAGCCCTTCCATGTGCATTTTGTTTTCGTCGCGGCCCGGTTTTATGACCGAGTCGAGTGGATTTTTCCGGCGGTCTTGGTCTATCCTCGGTTCCCACACGGATTAAAAATCGGAGGTACACTATCCCTTCGCTGGCGGGTGAACTCCGGGTCATCTGGCTTGCAGTATGATTTTTTTGTTTTACGACTTTTCCGAGAAACCGTGCCTAAACTATGTTCTCGTTGAATTCGAGTGGGTAAGGAGGGTCAGTAGCACGCCATTGCATGCCATTGCACGCCATTGCATGTTCTTGCATGCCATTGCATGTTCTTGCATGCCATTGCATGCCGTTGCAAGCCATTGCATGCCATTGCACGCCATTGCAGGCCATTGCACGTCATTGCATGTCATTGCATGCCATTGCATGCCAATGGCGTGCAATGGCATGCCAATGGCGTGCAATGGCATACCAATGGAGTGCAATGGCATGCAATGGCATGCAATGCCATGCAGTGCCATGCAATGCCATGCAATGGCGTGCAATAGCATGCAAAGGCATGCAATGGCATGCAATAATAAGCAATGGCGTGCGATGGCATGCAATGACATGCAATGGCATGCAATAGCATGCAATGGCGTGCAATGGCGTGCAATGGCATGCCAGCCAGCCAGCCAGCCAGCCAGCCAGCCAGCCAGCCGGCCAATCAGCCAGAGAATCAGCCATGAAGCCGAATCCACAAAGACCATCTTATCATCCACACGCATTTGTTAATAAACAAAGGTAAAAGCAATGCTGATGAACGTTTTGGGGGATTCGATGGGACATTCCTGATACGAAGGCACGGAGGTTTTCTCTGCTTTTACCTTACTTTCGGTCATTTTGCGTCAAGATCTATCACGACGCTCGGAGGACGATTATAGGCGCATTTGTTAACAAACAAAGATAAAAGCAATGATGATGAAGGTTTTGGGGGATTCGATGGGACATTCCTGATACGACGGCACGGAGGTTTCCTCTGCTTTTACCTTAACCTCCGTGCCGTCGTATTTGGTTGTTTTTTTTTATATGTATTTAATAAGTATGGTATTTGTAGTGTTTGATGTATACGAAAAGAGTTCTGGCTCCTAGCTGTTGTCAAATAATTGTAAAAAAATTTTATCGGCATCTTAACTATACAAGTGTGATCTGCTGATGCATAGGCGTTAGTTCTAGGTACTTTCTGGGTAGAATGCTATGGTATTTGTATTGTTTGATGTATACGAAATGAGTTCTGGCTCCTAACTGTTGTCAAATAATTGTAAAAAAATTTTATCGGCATCTTAACAATGCAAGTGTGATCTGCTGATGGATAGGCGTTAGTTCTAGGTACTTTTTGGGTAGAATGCTATGGTATTTGTATTATTTGATGTGTTCGAAAAGAGTTCTGGCTCCTAGCTGTTGTCAAATAATTGTAAAAAAATTTTATCGGCATCTTAACTATACAAGTGTGATCTGCTGATGGATAGGCGTTAGTTCTAGGTACTTTTTGGGTAGAATGCTATGGTATTTGTATTATTTGATGTTGTCGCAAAGAGTTCTGGCTCCTAGCTGTTGTCAAATAATTGTAAAAAAAATTTATCGGCATCTTAACTATACAAGTGTGATCTGCTGATGGATAGGCGTTAGTACTAGGTACTTTCTGGGTAGAATGCTATGGTATTTGTATAGTTTGATGTATACGAAGAGAGTTCTGGGTCCTAGCTGTTGTCAAATAATTGTAAAAAAAATTTATCGGCATCTTAACTATGCAAGTGTGATCTGCTGATGGATAGGCGTTAGTTCTAGGTACTTTTCGGGTAGAATGCTATGGTATTTGTATTATTTGATGTGTTCGAAAAGAGTTCTGGCTCCTAGCTGTTGTCAAATAATTGTAGAAAAATTTTATCGGCATCTTAACTATACAAGTGTGATCTGCTGATGGATAGGCGTTAGTTCTAGGTACTTTCTGGGTAGAATGCTATGGTATTTGTATTGTTTGATGTTCACGAAAAGAGTTCTGGCTCCTAGCTGTTGTCAAATATGTCAGGAGACTGAATGTTAAAGAACTAACTTCGATGGAAACTGTCGTGGGAGAACTTGAGTCGTTGAAGGATGGTGGTCGACTGACTTGAAGATTTTTCTTCTATGATGTGGGAGTTTTTGGAGAAGCTGAATTTGTGGGAGAAGGAGCATTTGGGAGAGTGAGCTTTTTGGTGATGCGTTTTCTAAGGATTGGTGGAGAGAACATAAAGATATAGATTGACTCGCATGATTGGTCGAGGAAGCGTACAAGAAGGACTTCTAGCTCGTTATTGAGTCGCGGTTATGATAAACGCAGTTGCTGATCTATTTCTGAGAATTGAGTTCAATGCACATGTTTTCCGTGGGCAAAGCGCATGGGGCCCTGTTTGCTTATCTAAAGTATAGGGCCCGGCGCCGAGTCGCCCCGCGATAGTGCAGCTGCTATGCCCCTCGAAGCCCTTCCATGTGCATTTTGTTTTCGTCGCGGCCCGGTTTTATGACCGAGTCGAGTGGATTTTTCCGGCGGTCTTGGTCTATCCTCGGTTCCCACACGGATTAAAAATCGGAGGCACACTATCCCTTCGCTGGCGGGTGAACTCCGGGTCATCTGGCTTGCAGTATGATTTTTTTGTTTTACGACTTTTCCGAGAAACCGTGCCTAAACTATGTTCTCGTTGAATTCGAGTGGGTAAGGAGGGTCATTAGCACGCCATTGCATGCCATTGCACGCCATTGCATGTTCTTGCATGCCATTGCATGTTCTTGCATGCCATTGCACGCCATTGCAGGCCATTGCATGCCATTGCACGTCATTGCATGTCATTGCATGCCATTGCATGCCAATGGCGTGCAATGGCATGCAATGACGTGCAATGGCATGCAATGGCCTGCAATGGCGTGCAATGGCATGCAATGGCTTGCAACGGCATGCAATGGCATGCAAGAACATGCAATGGCATGCAAGAACATGCAATGGCGTGCAATGGCATGCAATGCCGTGCTAATGACCCTCCTTACCCACTCGAATTCAACGAGAACATAGTTTAGGCACGGTTTCTCGGAAAAGTCGTAAAACAAAAAAATCATACTGCAAGCCAGATGACCCGGAGTTCACCCGCCAGCGAAGGGATAGTGTGCCTCCGATTTTTAATCCGTGTGGGAACCGAGGATAGACCAAGACCGCCGGAAAAATCCACTCGACTCGGTCATAAAACCGGGCCGCGACGAAAACAAAATGCACATGGAAGGGCTTCGAGGGGCATAGCAGCTGCACTATCGCGGGGCGACTCGGCGCCGGGCCCTATACTTTAGATAAGCAAACAGGGCCCCATGCGCTTTGCCCACGGAAAACATGTGCATTGAACTCAATTCTCAGAAATAGATCAGCAACTGCGTTTATCATAACCGCGACTCAATAACGAGCTAGAAGTCCTTCTTGTACGCTTCCTCGACCAATCATGCGAGTCAATCTATATCTTTATGTTCTCTCCACCAATCCTTAGAAAACGCATCACCAAAAAGCTCACTCTCCCAAATGCTCCTTCTCCCACAAATTCAGCTTCTCCAAAAACTCCCACATCATAGAAGAAAAATCTTCAAGTCAGTCGACCACCATCCTTCAACGACTCAAGTTCTCCCACGACAGTTTCCATCGAAGTTAGTTCTTTAACATTCAGTCTCCTGACATATTTGACAACAGCTAGGAGCCGGAACTCTTTTCGTGAACATCAAACAATACAAATACCATAGCATTCTACCCAGACAGTACCTAGAACTAACGCCTATCCATCAGCAGATCACACTTGTATAGTTAAGATGCCGATAAAATTTTTCTACAATTATTTGACAACAGCTAGGAGCCAGAACTCTTTTCGAACACATCAAATAATACAAATACCATAGCATTCTACCCGAAAAGTACCTAGAACTAACGCCTATCCATCAGCAGATCACACTTGCATAGTTAAGATGCCGATAAATTTTTTTTACAATTATTTGACAACAGCTAGGACCCAGAACTCTCTTCGTATACATCAAACTATACAAATACCATAGCATTCTACCCAGAAAGTACCTAGTACTAACGCCTATCCATCAGCAGATCACACTTGTATAGTTAAGATGCCGATAAATTTTTTTTACAATTATTTGACAACAGCTAGGAGCCAGAACTCTTTGCGACAACATCAAATAATACAAATACCATAGCATTCTACCCAAAAAGTACCTAGAACTAACGCCTATCCATCAGCAGATCACACTTGTATAGTTAAGATGCCGATAAAATTTTTTTACAATTATTTGACAACAGCTAGGAGCCAGAACTCTTTTCGAACACATCAAATAATACAAATACCATAGCATTCTACCCAAAAAGTACCTAGAACTAACGCCTATCCATCAGCAGATCACACTTGCATTGTTAAGATGCCGATAAATTTTTTTTACAATTATTTGACAACAGTTAGGAGCCAGAACTCATTTCGTATACATCAAACAATACAAATACCATAGCATTCTACCCAGAAAGTACCTAGAACTAACGCCTATGCATCAGCAGATCACACTTGTATAGTTAAGATGCCGATAAAATTTTTTTACAATTATTTGACAACAGCTAGGAGCCAGAACTCTTTTCGTATACATCAAACAATACAAATACCATACTTATTAAATACATATAAAAAAAAACAACCAAATACGACGGCACGGAGGTTAAGGTAAAAGCAGAGGAAACCTCCGTGCCGTCGTATCAGGAATGTCCCATCGAATCCCCCAAAACCTTCATCATCATTGCTTTTATCTTTGTTTGTTAACAAATGCGCCTATAATCGTCCTCCGAGCGTCGTGATAGATCTTGACGCAAAATGACCGAAAGTAAGGTAAAAGCAGAGAAAACCTCCGTGCCTTCGTATCAGGAATGTCCCATCGAATCCCCCAAAACGTTCATCAGCATTGCTTTTACCTTTGTTTATTAACAAATGCGTGTGGATGATAAGATGGTCTTTGTGGATTCGGCTTCATGGCTGATTCTCTGGCTGATTGGCTGGCTGGCTGGCTGGCTGGCTGGCTGGCTGGCTGGCTGGCATGCCATTGCACGCCATTGCACGCCATTGCATGCTATTGCATGCCATCGCACGCCATTGCTTATTATTGCATGCCATTGCATGCCTTTGCATGCTATTGCACGCCATTGCATGGCATTGCATGGCATTGCATGGCATTGCATGCCATTGCATGCCATTGCACGCCATTGGTATGCCATTGCACGCCATTGGCATGCCATTGCACGCCATTGGCATGCAATGGCATGCAATGACATGCAATGACGTGCAATGGCCTGCAATGGCGTGCAATGGCATGCAATGGCTTGCAACGGCATGCAATGGCATGCAAGAACATGCAATGGCATGCAAGAACATGCAATGGCGTGCAATGGCATGCAATGGCGTGCTACTGACCCTCCTTACCCACTCGAAGTGAGCGTGAGTGAGCTTTTTGGTGATGCGTTTTCTAAGGATTGGTGGAGAGAACATAAAGATATAGATTGACTCGCATGATTGGTCGAGGAAGCGTACAAGAAGGACTTCTAGCTCGTTATTGAGTCGCGGTTATGATAAACGCAGTTGCTGATCTATTTCTGAGAATTGAGTTCAATGCACATGTTTTCCGTGGGCAAAGCGCATGGGGCCCTGTTTGCTTATCTAAAGTATAGGGCCCGGCGCCGAGTCGCCCCGCGATAGTGCAGCTGCTATGCCCCTCGAAGCCCTTCCATGTGCATTTTGTTTTCGTCGCGGCCCGGTTTTATGACCGAGTCGAGTGGATTTTTCCGGCGGTCTTGGTCTATCCTCGGTTCCCACACGGATTAAAAATCGGAGGCACACTATCCCTTCGCTGGCGGGTGAACTCCGGGTCATCTGGCTTGCAGTATGATTTTTTTGTTTTACGACTTTTCCGAGAAACCGTGCCTAAACTATGTTCTCGTTGAATTCGAGTGGGTAAGGAGGGTCATTAGCACGCCATTGCATGCCATTGCACGCCATTGCATGTTCTTGCATGCCATTGCATGTTCTTGCATGCCATTGCATGCCGTTGCAAGCCATTGCATGCCATTGCACGCCATTGCAGGCCATTGCATGCCATTGCACGTCATTGCATGTCATTGCATGCCATTGCATGCCAATGGCGTGCAATGGCATGCCAATGGCGTGCAATGGCATACCAATGGCGTGCAATGGCATGCAATGGCATGCAATGCCATGCAATGCCATGCAATGCCATGCAATGGCGTGCAATAGCATGCAAAGGCATGCAATGGCATGCAATAATAAGCAATGGCGTGCAATGGCATGCAATGACATGCAATGGCATGCAATAGCATGCAATGGCGTGCAATGGCGTGCCAATGGCGGGCCAATGGCGTGCAATGGCGTGCAATGGCGTGCAATGGCATGCCAGCCAGCCAGCCAGCCAGCCAGCCAGCCAGCCACCCAATCAGCCAGAGAATCAGCCATGAAGCCGAATCCACAAAGACCATCTTATCATCCACACGCATTTGTGAATAAACAAAGGTAAAAGCAATGCTGATGAACGTTTTGGGGGATTCGATGGGACATTCCTGATACGAAGGCACGGAGGTTTTCTCTGCTTTTACCTTACTTTCGGTCATTTTGCGTCAAGATCTATCACGACGCTCGGAGGACGATTATAGGCGCATTTGTTAACAAACAAAGATAAAAGCAATGATGATGAACGTTTTGGGGGATTCGATGGGACATTCCTGATACGACGGCACGGAGGTTTCCTCTGCTTTTACCTTAACCTCCGTGCCGTCGTATTTGGTTGTTTTTTTTTATATGTATTTAATAAGTATGGTATTTGTATTGTTTGATGTATACGAAAAGAGTTCTGGCTCCTAGCTGTTGTCAAATAATTGTAAAAAAATTTTATCGGCATCTTAACTATACAAGTGTGATCTGCTGATGCATAGGCGTTAGTTCTAGGTACTTTCTGGGTAGAATGCTATGGTATTTGTATTGTTTGATGTATACGAAAAGAGTTCTGGCTCCTAGCTGTTGTCAAATAATTGTGAAAAAAATTTATCGGCATCTTAACTATGCAAGTGTGATCTGCTGATGGATAGGCGTTAGTTGTAGGTACTTTCTGGGTAGAATGCTATGGTATTTGTATTATTTGATGTTGGCGCAAAGAGTTCTGGCTCCTAGCTGTTGTCAAATAATTGTAAAAAAAATTTATCGGCATCTTAACTATACAAGTGTGATCTGCTGATGGATAGGCGTTAGTTCTAGGTACTTTCTGGGTAGAATGCTATGGTATTTGTATTGTTTGATGTATACGAAAAGAGTTCTGGGTCCTAGCTGTTGTCAAATAATTGTAAAAAAAATTTATCGGCATCTTAACTAAGCAAGTGTGATCTGCTGATGGATAGGCGTTAGTTCTAGGTACTTTTTGGGTAGAATGCTATGGTATTTGTATTATTTGATGTGTTCGAAAAGAGTTCTGGCTCCTAGCTGTTGTCAAATAATTGTAGAAAAATTTTATCGGCATCTTAACTATACAAGTGTGATCTGCTGATGGATAGGCGTTAGTTCTAGGTACTTTCTGGGTAGAATGCTATGGTATTTGTATTGTTTGATGTTCACGAAAAGAGTTCTGGCTCCTAGCTGTTGTCAAATAATTGTAAAAAAAATTTATCGGCATCTTAACTATGCAAGTGTGATCTGCTGATGGATAGGCGTTAGTTCTAGGTACTTTCTGGGTAGAATGCTATGGTATTTGTATTATTTGATGTTGTCGCAAAGAGTTCTGGCTCCTAGCTGTTGTCAAATAATTGTAAAAAAAATTTATCGGCATCTTAACTATACAAGTGTGATCTGCTGATGGATAGGCGTTAGTTCTAGGTACTTTCTGGGTAGAATGCTATGGTATTTGTATTGTTTGATGTATACGAAAAGAGTTCTGGGTCCTAGCTGTTGTCAAATAATTGTAAAAAAAATTTATCGGCATCTTAACTATGCAAGTGTGATCTGCTGATGGATAGGCGTTAGTTCTAGGTACTTTTTGGGTAGAATGCTATGGTATTTGTATTATTTGATGTGTTCGAAAAGAGTTCTGGCTCCTAGCTGTTGTCAAATAATTGTAGAAAAATTTTATCGGCATCTTAACTATACAAGTGTGATCTGCTGATGGATAGGCGTTAGTTCTAGGTACTTTCTGGGTAGAATGCTATGGTATTTGTATTGTTTGATGTTCACGAAAAGAGTTCTGGCTCCTAGCTGTTGTCAAATATGTCAGGAGACTGAATGTTAAAGAACTAACTTCGATGGAAACTGTCGTGGGAGAACTTGAGTCGTTGAAGGATGATGGTCGACTGACTTGAAGATTTTTCTTCTATGATGTGGGAGTTTTTGGAGAAGCTGAATTTGTGGGAGAAGGAGCATTTGGGAGAGTGAGCTTTTTGGTGATGCGTTTTCTAAGGATTGGTGGAGAGAACATAAAGATATGGATTGACTCGCATGATTCGTCGAGGAAGCGTACAAGAAGGACTTCTAGCTCGTTATTGAGTCGCGGTTATGATAAACGCAGTTGCTGATCTATTTCTGAGAATTGAGTTCAATGCACATGTTTTCCGTGGGCAAAGCGCATGGGGCCCTGTTTGCTTATCTAAAGTATAGGGCCCGGCGCCGAGTCGCCCCGCGATAGTGCAGCTGCTATGCCCCTCGAAGCCCTTCCATGTGCATTTTGTTTTCGTCGCGGCCCGGTTTTATGACCGAGTCGAGTGGATTTTTCCGGCGGTCTTGGTCTATCCTCGGTTCCCACACGGATTAAAAATCGGAGGTACACTATCCCTTCGCTGGCGGGTGAGCTCCGGGTCATCTGGCTTGCAGTATGATTTTTTTGTTTTACGACTTTTCCGAGAAACCGTGCCTAAACTATGTTCTCGTTGAATTCGAGTTGGTAAGGAGGGTCATTAGCACGCCATTGCATGACATTGCACGCCATTGCATGTTCTTGCATGCCATTGCATGCCGTTGCAAGCCATTGCATGCCATTGCACGCCATTGCAGGCCATTGCATGCCATTGCACGTCATTGCATGTCATTGCATGCCATTGCATGCCAATGGCGTGCAATGGCGTGCAATGGCGTGCAATGGCATGCCAGCCAGCCAGCCAGCCAGCCAGCCAGCCAGCCAGCCAATCAGCCAGAGAATCACCCATGAAGCCGAATCCACAAAGACCATCTTATCATCCACACGCATTTGTTAATAAACAAAGGTAAAAGCAATGCTGATGAACGTTTTGGGGGATTCGATGGGACATTCCTGATACGAAGGCACGGAGGTTTTCTCTGCTTTTACCTTACTTTCGGTCATTTTGCGTCAAGATCTATCACGACGCTCGGAGGACGATTATAGGCGCATTTGTTAACAAACAAAGATAAAAGCAATGATGATGAAGGTTTTGGGGGATTCGATGGGACATTCCTGATACGACGGCACGGAGGTTTCCTCTGCTTTTACCTTAACCTCCGTGCCGTCGTATTTGGTTGTTTTTTTTTATATGTATTTAATAAGTATGGTATTTGTATTGTTTGATGTATACGAAAAGAGTTCTGGCTCCTAGCTGTTGTCAAATAATTGTAAAAAAATTTTATCGGCATCTTAACTATACAAGTGTGATCTGCTGATGCATAGGCGTTAGTTCTAGGTACTTTCTGGGTAGAATGCTATGGTATTTGTATTGTTTGATGTATACGAAATGAGTTCTGGCTTCTAACTGTTGTCAAATAATTGTAAAAAAATTTTATCGGCATCTTAACAATGCAAGTGTGATCTGCTGATGGATAGGCGTTAGTTCTAGGTACTTTTTGGGTAGAATGCTATGGTATTTGTATTATTTGATGTGTTCGAAAAGAGTTCTGGCTCCTAGCTGTTGTCAAATAATTGTAAAAAAATTTTATCGGCATCTTAACTATACAAGTGTGATCTGCTGATGGATAGGCGTTAGTTCTAGGTACTTTCTGGGTAGAATGCTATGGTATTTGTATTGTTTGATGTATACGAAAAGAGTTCTGGCTCCTAGCTGTTGTCAAATAATTGTAAAAAAAATTTATCGGCATCTTAACTATGCAAGTGTGATCTGCTGATGGATAGGCGTTAGTTCTAGGTACTTTCTGGGTAGAATGCTATGGTATTTGTATTATTTGATGTTGTCGCAAAGAGTTCTGGCTCCTAGCTGTTGTCAAATAATTGTAAAAAAAATTTATCGGCATCTTAACTATACAAGTGTGATCTGCTGATGGATAGGCGTTAGTTCTAGGTACTTTCTGGGTAGAATGCTATGGTATTTGTATTGTTTGATGTATACGAAAAGAGTTCTGGGTCCTAGCTGTTGTCAAATAATTTTAAAAAAAATTTATCGGCATCTTAACTATGCAAGTGTGATCTGCTGATGGATAGGCGTTAGTTCTAGGTACTTTTTGGGTAGAATGCTATGGTATTTGTATTATTTGATGTGTTCGAAAAGAGTTCTGGCTCCTAGCTGTTGTCAAATAATTGTAGAAGAATTTTATCGGCATCTTAACTATACAAGTGTGATCTGCTGATGGATAGGCGTTAGTTCTAGGTACTTTCTGGGTAGAATGCTATGGTATTTGTATTGTTTGATGTTCACGAAAAGAGTTCTGGCTCCTAGCTGTTGTCAAATATGTCAGGAGACTGAATGTTAAAGAACTAACTTCGATGGAAACTGTCGTGGGAGAACTTGAGTCGTTGAAGGATGATGGTCGACTGACTTGAAGATTTTTCTTCTATGATGTGGGAGTTTTTGGAGAAGCTGAATTTGTGGGAGAAGGAGCATTTGGGAGAGTGAGCTTTTTGGTGATGCGTTTTCTAAGGATTGGTGGAGAGAACATAAAGATATGGATTGACTCGCATGATTCGTCGAGGAAGCGTACAAGAAGGACTTCTAGCTCCTTATTGAGTCGCGGTTATGATAAACGCAGTTGCTGATCTATTTCTGAGAATTGAGTTCAATGCACATGTTTTCCGTGGGCAAAGCGCATGGGGCCCTGTTTGCTTATCTAAAGTATAGGGCCCGGCGCCGAGTCGCCCCGCGATAGTGCAGCTGCTATGCCCCTCGAAGCCCTTCCATGTGCATTTTGTTTTCGTCGCGGCCCGGTTTTATGACCGAGTCGAGTGGATTTTTCCGGCGGTCTTGGTCTATCCTCGGTTCCCACACGGATTAAAAATCGGAGGTACACTATCCCTTCGCTGGCGGGTGAACTCCGGGTCATCTGGCTTGCAGTATGATTTTTTTGTTTTACGACTTTTCCGAGAAACCGTGCCTAAACTATGTTCTCGTTGAATTTGAGTTGGTAAGGAGGGTCATTAGCACGCCATTGCATGACATTGCACGCCATTGCATGTTCTTGCATGCCATTGCATGCCGTTGCAAGCCATTGCATGCCATTGCACGCCATTGCAGGCCATTGCATGCCATTGCACGTCATTGCATGTCATTGCATGCCATTGCATGCCAATGGCGTGCAATGGCGTGCAATGGCGTGCAATGGCATGCCAGCCAGCCAGCCAGCCAGCCAGCCAGCCAGCCAGCCAATCAGCCAGAGAATCACCCATGAAGCCGAATCCACAAAGACCATCTTATCATCCACACGCATTTGTTAATAAACAAAGGTAAAAGCAATGCTGATGAACGTTTTGGGGGATTCGATGGGACATTCCTGATACGAAGGCACGGAGGTTTTCTCTGCTTTTACCTTACTTTCGGTCATTTTGCGTCAAGATCTATCACGACGCTCGGAGGACGATTATAGGCGCATTTGTTAACAAACAAAGATAAAAGCAATGATGATGAAGGTTTTGGGGGATTCGATGGGACATTCCTGATACGACGGCACGGAGGTTTCCTCTGCTTTTACCTTAACCTCCGTGCCGTCGTATTTGGTTGTTTTTTTTTATATGTATTTAATAAGTATGGTATTTGTATTGTTTGATGTATACGAAAAGAGTTCTGGCTCCTAGCTGTTGTCAAATAATTGTAAAAAAATTTTATCGGCATCTTAACTATACAAGTGTGATCTGCTGATGCATAGGCGTTAGTTCTAGGTACTTTCTGGGTAGAATGCTATGGTATTTGTATTGTTTGATGTATACGAAATGAGTTCTGGCTCTTAACTGTTGTCAAATAATTGTAAAAAAATTTTATCGGCATCTTAACAATGCAAGTGTGATCTGCTGATGGATATGCGTTAGTTCTAGGTACTTTTTGGGTAGAATGCTATGGTATTTGTATTATTTGATGTGTTCGAAAAGAGTTCTGGCTCCTAGCTGTTGTCAAATAATTGTAAAAAAATTGTATCGGCATCTTAACTATACAAGTGTGATCTGCTGATGGATAGGCGTTAGTTCTAGGTACTTTCTGGGTAGAATGCTATGGTATTTGTATTGTTTGATGTATACGAAAAGAGTTCTGGCTCCTAGCTGTTGTCAAATAATTGTAAAAAAAATTTATCGGCATCTTAACTATGCAAGTGTGATCTGCTGATGGATAGGCGTTAGTTCTAGGTACTTTCTGGGTAGAATGCTATGGTATTTGTATTATTTGATGTTGTCGCAAAGAGTTCTGGCTCCTAGCTGTTGTCAAATAATTGTAAAAAAAATTTATCGGCATCTTAACTATACAAGTGTGATCTGCTGATGGATAGGCGTTAGTTCTAGGTACTTTCTGGGTAGAATGCTATGGTATTTGTATTGTTTGATGTTCACGAAAAGAGTTCTGGCTCCTAGCTGTTGTCAAATATGTCAGGAGACTGAATGTTAAAGAACTAACTTCGATGGAAACTGTCGTGGGAGAACTTGAGTCGTTGAAGGATGATGGTCGACTGACTTGAAGATTTTTCTTCTATGATGTGGGAGTTTTTGGAGAAGCTGAATTTGTGGGAGAAGGAGCATTTGGGAGAGTGAGCTTTTTGGTGATGCGTTTTCTAAGGATTGGTGGAGAGAACATAAAGATATAGATTGACTCGCATGATTGGTCGAGGAAGCGTACAAGAAGGACTTCTAGCTCGTTATTAAGTCGCGGTTATGATAAACGCAGTTGCTGATCTATTTCTGAGAATTGAGTTCAATGCACATGTTTTCCGTGGGCAAAGCGCATGGGGCCCTGTTTGCTTATCTAAAGTATAGGGCCCGGCGCCGAGTCGCCCCGCGATAGTGCAGCTGCTATGCCCCTCGAAGCCCTTCCATGTGCATTTTGTTTTCGTCGCGGCCCGGTTTTATGACCGAGTCGAGTGGATTTTTCCGGCGGTCTTGGTCTATCCTCGGTTCCCACACGGATTAAAAATCGGAGGTACACTATCCCTTCGCTGGCGGGTGAACTCCGGGTCATCTGGCTTGAAGTATGATTTTTTTGTTTTACGACTTTTCCGAGAAACCGTGCCTAAACTATGTTCTCGTTGAATTCGAGTTGGTAAGGAGGGTCATTAGCACGCCATTGCATGCCATTGCACGCCATTGCATGTTCTTGCATGCCATTGCATGTTCTTGCATGCCATTGCATGCCGTTGCAAGCCATTGCATGCCATTGCACGCCATTGCAGGCCATTGCATGCCATTGCACGTCATTGCATGTCATTGCATGCCATTGCATGCCAATGACGTGCAATGGCATGCCAATGGCGTGCAATGGCATACCAATGGCGTGCAATGGCATGCAATGGCATGCAATGCCATGCAATGCCATGCAATGCCATGCAATGGCGTGCAATAGCATGCAAAGGCATGCAATGGCATGCAATAATAAGCAATGGCGTGCAATGGCGTGCAATGGCATGCAATGACATGCAATGGCATGCAATAGCATGCAATGGCGTGCAATGGCGTGCCAATGGCGTGCAATGGCGTGCAATGGCGTGCAATGGCATGCCAGCCAGCCAGCCAGCCAGCCGGCCAATCAGCCAGAGAATCAGCCATGAAGCCGAATCCACAAAGACCATCTTATCATCCACACGCATTTGTTAATAAACAAAGGTAAAAGCAATGCTGATGAACGTTTTGGGGGATTCGATGGGACATTCCTGATACGAAGGCACGGAGGTTTTCTCTGCTTTTACCTTACTTTCGGTCATTTTGCGTCAAGATCTATCACGACGCTCGGAGGACGATTATAGGCGCATTTGTTAACAAACAAAGATAAAAGCAATGATGATGAAGGTTTTGGGGGATTCGATGGGACATTCCTGATACGACGGCACGGAGGTTTCCTCTGCTTTTACCTTAACCTCCGTGCCGTCGTATTTGGTTGTTTTTTTTTATATGTATTTAATAAGTATGGTATTTGTATTGTTTGATGTATACGAAAAGAGTTCTGGCTCCTAGCTGTTGTCAAATAATTGTAAAAAAATTTTATCGGCATCTTAACTATACAAGTGTGATCTGCTGATGCATAGGCGTTAGTTCTAGGTACTTTCTGGGTAGAATGCTATGGTATTTGTATTGTTTGATGTATACGAAATGAGTTCTGGCTCCTAACTGTTGTCAAATAATTGTAAAAAAATTTTATCGGCATCTTAACAATGCAAGTGTGATCTGCTGATGGATAGGCGTTAGTTATAGGTACTTTTTGGGTAGAATGCTATGGTATTTGTATTATTTGATGTGTTCGAAAAGAGTTCTGGCTCCTAGCTGTTGTCAAATAATTGTAAAAAAATTTTATCGGCATCTTAACTATACAAGTGTGATCTGCTGATGGATAGGCGTTAGTTCTAGGTACTTTTTGGGTAGAATGCTATGGTATTTGTATTATTTGATGTTGTCGCAAAGAGTTCTGGCTCCTAGCTGTTGTCAAATAATTGTAAAAAAAATTTATCGGCATCTTAACTATACAAGTGTGATCTGCTGATGGATAGGCGTTAGTACTAGGTACTTTCTGGGTAGAATGCTATGGTATTTGTATAGTTTGATGTATACGAAGAGAGTTCTGGGTCCTAGCTGTTGTCAAATAATTGTAAAAAAAATTTATCGGCATCTTAACTATGCAAGTGTGATCTGCTGATGGATAGGCGTTAGTTCTAGGTACTTTTCGGGTAGAATGCTATGGTATTTGTATTATTTGATGTGTTCGAAAAGAGTTCTGGCTCCTAGCTGTTGTCAAATAATTGTAGACAAATTTTATCGGCATCTTAACTATACAAGTGTGATCTGCTGATGGATAGGCGTTAGTTCTAGGTACTTTCTGGGTAGAATGCTATGGTATTTGTATTGTTTGATGTTCACGAAAAGAGTTCTGGCTCCTAGCTGTTGTCAAATATGTCAGGAGACTGAATGTTAAAGAACTAACTTCGATGGAAACTGTCGTGGGAGAACTTGAGTCGTTGAAGGATGGTGGTCGACTGACTTGAAGATTTTTCTTCTATGATGTGGGAGTTTTTCGAGAAGCTGAATTTGTGGGAGAAGGAGCATTTGGGAGAGTGAGCTTTTTGGTGATGCGTTTTCTAAGGATTGGTGGAGAGAACATAAAGATATAGATTGACTCGCATGATTGGTCGAGGAAGCGTACAAGAAGGACTTCTAGCTCGTTATTGAGTCGCGGTTATGATAAACGCAGTTGCTGATCTATTTCTGAGAATTGAGTTCAATGCACATGTTTTCCGTGGGCAAAGCGCATGGGGCCCTGTTTGCTTATCTAAAGTATAGGGCCCGGCGCCGAGTCGCCCCGCGATAGTGCAGCTGCTATGCCCCTCGAAGCCCTTCCATGTGCATTTTGTTTTCGTCGCGGCCCGGTTTTATGACCGAGTCGAGTGGATTTTTCCGGCGGTCTTGGTCTATCCTCGGTTCCCACACGGATTAAAAATCGGAGGCACACTATCCCTTCGCTGGCGGGTGAACTCCGGGTCATCTGGCTTGCAGTATGATTTTTTTGTTTTACGACTTTTCCGAGAAACCGTGCCTAAACTATGTTCTCGTTGAATTCGAGTGGGTAAGGAGGGTCATTAGCACGCCATTGCATGCCATTGCACGCCATTGCATGTTCTTGCATGCCATTGCATGTTCTTGCATGCCATTGCATGCCGTTGCAAGCCATTGCATGCCATTGCACGCCATTGCAGGCCATTGCATGCCATTGCACGTCATTGCATGTCATTGCATGCCATTGCATGCCAATGGCGTGCAATGGCATGCCAATGGCGTGCAATGGCATACCAATGGCGTGCAATGGCATGCAATGGCATGCAATGCCATGCAATGCCATGCAATGGCGTGCAATAGCATGCAAAGGCATGCAATGGCGTGCAATAGCATGCAAAGGCATGCAATGGCATGCAATAATAAGCAATGGCGTGCAATGGCATGCAATGACATGCAATGGCATGCAATAGCATGCAATGGCGTGCCAATGGCGTGCAATGGCGTGCGATGGCGTGCGATGGCGTGCAATGGCATGCCAGCCAGCCAGCCAGCCAGCCAGCCAATCAGCCAGAGAATCAGCCATGAAGCCGAATCCACAAAGACCATCTTATCATCCACACGCATTTGTTAATAAACAAAGGTAAAAGCAATGCTGATGAACGTTTTGGGGGATTCGATGGGACATTCCTGATACGAAGGCACGGAGGTTTTCTCTGCTTTTACCTTACTTTCGGTCATTTTGCGTCAAGATCTATCACGACGCTCGGAGGACGATTATAGGCGCTTTTGTTAACAAACAAAGATAAAAGCAATGATGATGAAGGTTTTGGGGGATTCGATGGGACATTCCTGATACGACGGCACGGAGGTTTCCTCTGCTTTTACCTTAACCTCCGTGCCGTCGTATTTGGTTGTTTTTTTTTATATGTATTTAATAAGTATGGTATTTGTATTGTTTGATGTATACGAAAAGAGTTCTGGCTCCTAGCTGTTGTCAAATAATTGTAAAAAAAATTTATCGGCATCTTAACTATACAAGTGTGATCTGCTGATGCATAGGCGTTAGTTCTAGGTACTTTCTGGGTAGAATGCTATGGTATTTGTATTGTTTGATGTATACGAAATGAGTTCTGGCTCCTAACTGTTGTCAAATAATTGTAAAAAAATTTTATCGGCATCTTAACAATGCAAGTGTGATCTGCTGATGGATAGGCGTTAGTTCTAGGTACTTTTTGGGTAGAATGCTATGGTATTTGTATTATTTGATGTGTTCGAAAAGAGTTCTGGCTCCTAGCTGTTGTCAAATAATTGTAAAAAAATTTATCGGCATCTTAACTATGCAAGTGTGATCTGCTGATGGATAGGCGTTAGTTCTAGGTACTTTCTGGGTAGAATGCTATGGTATTTGTATTGTTTGATGTATACGAAAAGAGTTCTGGCTCCTAGCTGTTGTCAAATAATTGTAAAAAAAATTTATCGGCATCTTAACTATACAAGTGTGATCTGCTGATGCATAGGCGTTAGTTCTAGGTACTTTCTGGGTAGAATGCTATGGTATTTGTATTGTTTGATGTATACGAAAAGAGTTCTGGCTCCTAGCTGTTGTCAAATAATTGTAAAAAAAATTTATCGGCATCTTAACTATGCAAGTGTGATCTGCTGATGGATAGGCGTTAGTTCTAGGTACTTTCTGGGTAGAATGCTATGGTATTTGTATTATTTGATGTTGTCGCAAAGAGTTCTGGCTCCTAGCTGTTGTCAAATAATTGTAAAAAAAATTTATCGGCATCTTAACTATACAAGTGTGATCTGCTGATGGATAGGCGTTAGTTCTAGGTACTTTCTGGGTAGAATGCTATGGTATTTGTATTGTTTGATGTATACGAAAAGAGTTCTGGGTCCTAGCTGTTGTCAAATAATTGTAAAAAAAATTTATCGGCATCTTAACTATGCAAGTGTGATCTGCTGATGGATAGGCGTTAGTTCTAGGTACTTTTTGGGTAGAATGCTATGGTATTTGTATTATTTGATGTGTTCGAAAAGAGTTCTGGCTCCTAGCTGTTGTCAAATAATTGTAGAAAAATTTTATCGGCATCTTAACTATACAAGTGTGATCTGCTGATGGATAGGCGTTAGTTCTAGGTACTTTCTGGGTAGAATGCTATGGTATTTGTATTGTTTGATGTTCACGAAAAGAGTTCTGGCTCCTAGCTGTTGTCAAATATGTCAGGAGACTGAATGTTAAAGAACTAACTTCGATGGAAACTGTCGTGGGAGAACTTGAGTCGTTGAAGGATGATGGTCGACTGACTTGAAGATTTTTCTTCTATGATGTGGGAGTTTTTGGAGAAGCTGAATTTGTGGGAGAAGGAGCATTTGGGAGAGTGAGCTTTTTGGTGATGCGTTTTCTAAGGATTGGTGGAGAGAACATAAAGATATAGATTGACTCGCATGATTCGTCGAGGAAGCGTACAAGAAGGACTTCTAGCTCGTTATTGAGTCGCGGTTATGATAAACGCAGTTGCTGATCTATTTCTGAGAATTGAGTTCAATGCACATGTTTTCCGTGGGCAAAGCGCATGGGGCCCTGTTTGCTTATCTAAAGTATAGGGCCCGGCGCCGAGTCGCCCCGCGATAGTGCAGCTGCTATGCCCCTCGAAGCCCTTCCATGTGCATTTTGTTTTCGTCGCGGCCCGGTTTTATGACCGAGTCGAGTGGATTTTTCCGGCGGTCTTGGTCTATCCTCGGTTCCCACACGGATTAAAAATCGGAGGTACACTATCCCTTCGCTGGCGGGTGAACTCCGGGTCATCTGGCTTGCAGTATGATTTTTTTGTTTTACGACTTTTCCGAGAAACCGTGCCTAAACTATGTTCTCGTTGAATTCGAGTTGGTAAGGAGGGTCATTAGCACGCCATTGCATGCCATTGCACGCCATTGCATGTTCTTGCATGCCATTGCATGTTCTTGCATGCCATTGCATGCCGTTGCAAGCCATTGCATGCCATTGCACGCCATTGCAGGCCATTGCATGCCATTGCACGTCATTGCATGTCATTGCATGCCATTGCATGCCGATGGCGTGCAATGGCATGCCAATGGCGTGCAATGGCATACCAATGGCGTGCAATGGCATGCAAAGGCATGCAATGCCATGCAATGCCATGCAATGCCATGCAATGGCGTGCAATAGCATGCAAAGGCATGCAATGGCATGCAATAATAAGCAATGGCGTGCAATGGCATGCAATGACATGCAATGGCATGCAATAGCATGCAATGGCGTGCAATGGCGTGCCAATGGCGTGCAATGGCGTGCAATGGCGTGCAATGGCATGCCAGCCAGCCAGCCAGCCAGCCGGCCAATCAGCCAGAGAATCAGCCATGAAGCCGAATCCACAAAGACCATCTTATCATCCACACGCATTTGTGAATAAACAAAGGTAAAAGCAATGCTGATGAACGTTTTGGGGGATTCGATGGGACATTCCTGATACGAAGGCACGGAGGTTTTCTCTGCTTTTACCTTACTTTCGGTCATTTTGCGTCAAGATCTATCACGACGCTCGGAGGACGATTATAGGCGCATTTGTTAACAAACAAAGATAAAAGCAATGATGATGAAGGTTTTGGGGGATTCGATGGGACATTCCTGATACGACGGCACGGAGGTTTCCTCTGCTTTTACCTTAACCTCCGTGCCGTCGTATTTGGTTGTTTTTTTTTATATGTATTTAATAAGTATGGTATTTGTATTGTTTGATGTATACGAAAAGAGTTCTGGCTCCTAGCTGTTGTCAAATAATTGTAAAAAAATTTTATCGGCATCTTAACTATACAAGTGTGATCTGCTGATGCATAGGCGTTAGTTCTAGGTACTTTCTGGGTAGAGTGCTATGGTATTTGTATTGTTTGATGTATACGAAATGAGTTCTGGCTCCTAACTGTTGTCAAATAATTGTAAAAAAATTTTATCGGCATCTTAACAATGCAAGTGTGATCTGCTGATGGATAGGCGTTAGTTCTAGGTACTTTTTGGGTAGAATGCTATGGTATTTGTATTATTTGATGTGTTCGAAAAGAGTTCTGGCTCCTAGCTGTTGTCAAATAATTGTAAAAAAATTTTATCGGCATCTTAACTATACAAGTGTGATCTGCTGATGGATAGGCGTTAGTTCTAGGTACTTTCTGGGTAGAATGCTATGGTATTTGTATTGTTTGATGTATACGAAAAGAGTTCTGGCTCCTAGCTGTTGTCAAATAATTGTAAAAAAAATTTATCGGCATCTTAACTATGCAAGTGTGATCTGCTGATGGATAGGCGTTAGTTCTAGGTACTTTCTGGGTAGAATGCTATGGTATTTGTATTATTTGATGTTGTCGCAAAGAGTTCTGGCTCCTAGCTGTTGTCAAATAATTGTAAAAAAAATTTATCGGCATCTTAACTATACAAGTGTGATCTGCTGATGGATAGGCGTTAGTTCTAGGTACTTTCTGGGTAGAATGCTATGGTATTTGTATTGTTTGATGTTCACGAAAAGAGTTCTGGCTCCTAGCTGTTGTCAAATATGTCAGGAGACTGAATGTTAAAGAACTAACTTCGATGGAAACTGTCGTGGGAGAACTTGAGTCGTTGAAGGATGATGGTCGACTGACTTGAAGATTTTTCTTCTATGATGTGGGAGTTTTTGGAGAAGCTGAATTTGTGGGAGAAGGAGCATTTGGGAGAGTGAGCTTTTTGGTGATGCGTTTTCTAAGGATTGGTGGAGAGAACATAAAGATATAGATTGACTCGCATGATTGGTCGAGGAAGCGTACAAGAAGGACTTCTAGCTCGTTATTAAGTCGCGGTTATGATAAACGCAGTTGCTGATCTATTTCTGAGAATTGAGTTCAATGCACATGTTTTCCGTGGGCAAAGCGCATGGGGCCCTGTTTGCTTATCTAAAGTATAGGGCCCGGCGCCGAGTCGCCCCGCGATAGTGCAGCTGCTATGCCCCTCGAAGCCCTTCCATGTGCATTTTGTTTTCGTCGCGGCCCGGTTTTATGACCGAGTCGAGTGGATTTTTCCGGCGGTCTTGGTCTATCCTCGGTTCCCACACGGATTAAAAATCGGAGGTACACTATCCCTTCGCTGGCGGGTGAACTCCGGGTCATCTGGCTTGAAGTATGATTTTTTTGTTTTACGACTTTTCCGAGAAACCGTGCCTAAACTATGTTCTCGTTGAATTCGAGTTGGTAAGGAGGGTCATTAGCACGCCATTGCATGCCATTGCACGCCATTGCATGTTCTTGCATGCCATTGCATGTTCTTGCATGCCATTGCATGCCGTTGCAAGCCATTGCATGCCATTGCACGCCATTGCAGGCCATTGCATGCCATTGCACGTCATTGCATGTCATTGCATGCCATTGCATGCCAATGGCGTGCAATGGCATGCCAATGGCGTGCAATGGCATACCAATGGCGTGCAATGGCATGCAATGCCATGCAATGCCATGCAATGCCATGCAATGGCGTGCAATAGCATGCAAAGGCATGCAATGGCATGCAATAATAAGCAATGGCGTGCAATGGCGTGCAATGGCATGCAATGACATGCAATGGCATGCAATAGCATGCAATGGCGTGCCAATGGCGTGCAATGGCGTGCAATGGCGTGCAATGGCATGCCAGCCAGCCAGCCAGCCAGCCGGCCAATCAGCCAGAGAATCAGCCATGAAGCCGAATCCACAAAGACCATCTTATCATCCACACGCATTTGTTAATAAACAAAGGTAAAAGCAATGCTGATGAACGTTTTGGGGGATTCGATGGGACATTCCTGATACGAAGGCACGGAGGTTTTCTCTGCTTTTACCTTACTTTCGGTCATTTTGCGTCAAGATCTATCACGACGCTCGGAGGACGATTATAGGCGCATTTGTTAACAAACAAAGATAAAAGCAATGATGATGAAGGTTTTGGGGGATTCGATGGGACATTCCTGATACGACGGCACGGAGGTTTCCTCTGCTTTTACCTTAACCTCCGTGCCGTCGTATTTGGTTGTTTTTTTTTATATGTATTTAATAAGTATGGTATTTGTATTGTTTGATGTATACGAAAAGAGTTCTGGCTCCTAGCTGTTGTCAAATAATTGTAAAAAAATTTTATCGGCATCTTAACTATACAAGTGTGATCTGCTGATGCATAGGCGTTAGTTCTAGGTACTTTCTGGGTAGAATGCTATGGTATTTGTATTGTTTGATGTATACGAAATGAGTTCTGGCTCCTAACTGTTGTCAAATAATTGTAAAAAAATTTTATCGGCATCTTAACAATGCAAGTGTGATCTGCTGATGGATAGGCGTTAGTTCTAGGTACTTTTTGGGTAGAATGCTATGGTATTTGTATTATTTGATGTGTTCGAAAAGAGTTCTGGCTCCTAGCTGTTGTCAAATAATTGTAAAAAAAATTTATCGGCATCTTAACTATACAAGTGTGATCTGCTGATGGATAGGCGTTAGTTCTAGGTACTTTTTGGGTAGAATGCTATGGTATTTGTATTATTTGATGTTGTCGCAAAGAGTTCTGGCTCCTAGCTGTTGTCAAATAATTGTAAAAAAAATTTATCGGCATCTTAACTATACAAGTGTGATCTGCTGATGGATAGGCGTTAGTACTAGGTACTTTCTGGGTAGAATGCTATGGTATTTGTATAGTTTGATGTATACGAAGAGAGTTCTGGGTCCTAGCTGTTGTCAAATAATTGTAAAAAAAATTTATCGGCATCTTAACTATGCAAGTGTGATCTGCTGATGGATAGGCGTTAGTTCTAGGTACTTTTCGGGTAGAATGCTATGGTATTTGTATTATTTGATGTGTTCGAAAAGAGTTCTGGCTCCTAGCTGTTGTCAAATAATTGTAGACAAATTTTATCGGCATCTTAACTATACAAGTGTGATCTGCTGATGGATAGGCGTTAGTTCTAGGTACTTTCTGGGTAGAATGCTATGGTATTTGTATTGTTTGATGTTCACGAAAAGAGTTCTGGCTCCTAGCTGTTGTCAAATATGTCAGGAGACTGAATGTTAAAGAACTAACTTCGATGGAAACTGTCGTGGGAGAACTTGAGTCGTTGAAGGATGGTGGTCGACTGACTTGAAGATTTTTCTTCTATGATGTGGGAGTTTTTCGAGAAGCTGAATTTGTGGGAGAAGGAGCATTTGGGAGAGTGAGCTTTTTGGTGATGCGTTTTCTAAGGATTGGTGGAGAGAACATAAAGATATAGATTGACTCGCATGATTGGTCGAGGAAGCGTACAAGAAGGACTTCTAGCTCGTTATTGAGTCGCGGTTATGATAAACGCAGTTGCTGATCTATTTCTGAGAATTGAGTTCAATGCACATGTTTTCCGTGGGCAAAGCGCATGGGGCCCTGTTTGCTTATCTAAAGTATAGGGCCCGGCGCCGAGTCGCCCCGCGATAGTGCAGCTGCTATGCCCCTCGAAGCCCTTCCATGTGCATTTTGTTTTCGTCGCGGCCCGGTTTTATGACCGAGTCGAGTGGATTTTTCCGGCGGTCTTGGTCTATCCTCGGTTGCCACACGGATTAAAAATCGGAGGCACACTATCCCTTCGCTGGCGGGTGAACTCCGGGTCATCTGGCTTGCAGTATGATTTTTTTGTTTTACGACTTTTCCGAGAAACCGTGCCTAAACTATGTTCTCGTTGAATTCGAGTGGGTAAGGAGGGTCATTAGCACGCCATTGCATGCCATTGCACGCCATTGCATGTTCTTGCATGCCATTGCATGTTCTTGCATGCCATTGCATGCCGTTGCAAGCCATTGCATGCCATTGCACGCCATTGCAGGCCATTGCATGCCATTGCACGTCATTGCATGTCATTGCATGCCATTGCATGCCAATGGCGTGCAATGGCGTGCAATGGCATACCAATGGCGTGCAATGGCATGCAATGGCATGCAATGCCATGCAATGCCATGCAATGCCATGCAATGGCGTGCAATAGCATGCAAAGGCATGCAATGGCGTGCAATAGCATGCAAAGGCATGCAATGGCATGCAATAATAAGCAATGGCGTGCAATGGCATGCAATGACATGCAATGGCATGCAATAGCATGCAATGGCGTGCAATGGCGTGCCAATGGCGTGCAATGGCGTGCAATGGCGTGCAATGGCGTGCAATGGCGTGCAATGGCATGCCAGCCAGCCAGCCAGCCAGCCAGCCAGCCAGCCAGCCAATCAGCCAGAGAATCAGCCATGAAGCCGAATCCACAAAGACCATCTTATCATCCACACGCATTTGTTAATAAACAAAGGTAAAAGCAATGCTGATGAACGTTTTGGGGGATTCGATGGGACATTCCTGATACGACGGCACGGAGGTTTCCTCTGCTTTTACCTTAACCTCCGTGCCGTCGTATTTGGTTGTTTTTTTTTATATGTATTTAATAAGTATGGTATTTGTATTGTTTGATGTATACGAAAAGAGTTCTGGCTCCTAGCTGTTGTCAAATAATTGTAAAAAAATTTTATCGGCATCTTAACTATACAAGTGTGATCTGCTGATGCATAGGCGTTAGTTCTAGGTACTTTCTGGGTAGAATGCTATGGTATTTGTATTGTTTGATGTATACGAAATGAGTTCTGGCTCCTAACTGTTGTCAAATAATTGTAAAAAAATTTTATCGGCATCTTAACAATGCAAGTGTGATCTGCTGATGGATAGGCGTTAGTTCTAGGTACTTTTTGGGTAGAATGCTATGGTATTTGTATTATTTGATGTTGTCGCAAAGAGTTCTGGCTCCTAGCTGTTGTCAAATAATTGTAAAAAAAATTTATCGGCATCTTAACTATACAAGTGTGATCTGCTGATGGATAGGCGTTAGTTCTAGGTACTTTCTGGGTAGAATGCTATGGTATTTGTATTGTTTGATGTATACGAAAAGAGTTCTGGGTCCTAGCTGTTGTCAAATAATTGTAAAAAAAATTTATCGGCATCTTAACTATGCAAGTGTGATCTGCTGATGGATAGGCGTTAGTTCTAGGTACTTTTTGGGTAGAATGCTATGGTATTTGTATTATTTGATGTGTTCGAAAAGAGTTCTGGCTCCTAGCTGTTGTCAAATAATTGTAGAAAAATTTTATCGGCATCTTAACTATACAAGTGTGATCTGCTGATGGATAGGCGTTAGTTCTAGGTACTTTCTGGGTAGAATGCTATGGTATTTGTATTGTTTGATGTTCACGAAAAGAGTTCTGGCTCCTAGCTGTTGTCAAATATGTCAGGAGACTGAATGTTAAAGAACTAACTTCGATGGAAACTGTCGTGGGAGAACTTGAGTCGTTGAAGGATGATGGTCGACTGACTTGAAGATTTTTCTTCTATGATGTGGGAGTTTTTGGAGAAGCTGAATTTGTGGGAGAAGGAGCATTTGGGAGAGTGAGCTTTTTGGTGATGCGTTTTCTAAGGATTGGTGGAGAGAACATAAAGATATAGATTGACTCGCATGATTCGTCGAGGAAGCGTACAAGAAGGACTTCTAGCTCGTTATTGAGTCGCGGTTATGATAAACGCAGTTGCTGATCTATTTCTGAGAATTGAGTTCAATGCACATGTTTTCCGTGGGCAAAGCGCATGGGGCCCTGTTTGCTTATCTAAAGTATAGGGCCCGGCACCGAGTCGCCCCGCGATAGTGCAGCTGCTATGCCCCTCGAAGCCCTTCCATGTGCATTTTGTTTTCGTCGCGGCCCGGTTTTATGACCGAGTCGAGTGGATTTTTCCGGCGGTCTTGGTCTATCCTCGGTTCCCACACGGATTAAAAATCGGAGGTACACTATCCCTTCGCTGGCGGGTGAACTCCGGGTCATCTGGCTTGCAGTATGATTTTTTTGTTTTACGACTTTTCCGAGAAACCGTGCCTAAACTATGTTCTCGTTGAATTCGAGTGGGTAAGGAGGGTCATTAGCACGCCATTGCATGCCATTGCACGCCATTGCATGTTCTTGCATGCCATTGCATGTTCTTGCATGCCATTGCATGTTCTTGCATGCCATTGCATGCCGTTGCAAGCCATTGCATGCCATTGCACGCCATTGCAGGCCATTGCATGCCATTGCACGTCATTGCATGTCATTGCATGCCATTGCATGCCAATGGCGTGCAATGGCATGCCAATGGCGTGCAATGGCATACCAATGGCGTGCAATGGCATGCAATGGCATGCAATGCCATGCAATGCCATGCAATGGCGTGCAATAGCATGCAAAGGCATGCAATGGCGTGCAATAGCATGCAAAGGCATGCAATGGCATGCAATAATAAGCAATGGCGTGCAATGGCATGCAATGACATGCAATGGCATGCAATAGCATGCAATGGCGTGCCAATGGCGTGCAATGGCGTGCGATGGCGTGCGATGGCGTGCAATGGCATGCCAGCCAGCCAGCCAGCCAGCCAGCCAATCAGCCAGAGAATCAGCCATGAAGCCGAATCCACAAAGACCATCTTATCATCCACACGCATTTGTTAATAAACAAAGGTAAAAGCAATGCTGATGAACGTTTTGGGGGATTCGATGGGACATTCCTGATACGAAGGCACGGAGGTTTTCTCTGCTTTTACCTTACTTTCGGTCATTTTGCGTCAAGATCTATCACGACGCTCGGAGGACGATTATAGGCGCATTTGTTAACAAACAAAGATAAAAGCAATGATGATGAAGGTTTTGGGGGATTCGATGGGACATTCCTGATACGACGGCACGGAGGTTTCCTCTGCTTTTACCTTAACCTCCGTGCCGTCGTATTTGGTTGTTTTTTTTTATATGTATTTAATAAGTATGGTATTTGTATTGTTTGATGTATACGAAAAGAGTTCTGGCTCCTAGCTGTTGTCAAATAATTGTAAAAAAATTTTATCGGCATCTTAACTATACAAGTGTGATCTGCTGATGCATAGGCGTTAGTTCTAGGTACTTTCTGGGTAGAATGCTATGGTATTTGTATTGTTTGATGTATACGAAATGAGTTCTGGCTCCTAACTGTTGTCAAATAATTGTAAAAAAATTTTATCGGCATCTTAACAATGCAAGTGTGATCTGCTGATGGATAGGCGTTAGTTCTAGGTACTTTTTGGGTAGAATGCTATGGTATTTGTATTATTTGATGTGTTCGAAAAGAGTTCTGGCTCCTAGCTGTTGTCAAATAATTGTAAAAAAATTTTATCGGCATCTTAACTATACAAGTGTGATCTGCTGATGGATAGGCGTTAGTTCTAGGTACTTTCTGGGTAGAATGCTATGGTATTTGTATTGTTTGATGTATACGAAAAGAGTTCTGGCTCCTAGCTGTTGTCAAATAATTGTAAAAAAAATTTATCGGCATCTTAACTATGCAAGTGTGATCTGCTGATGGATAGGCGTTAGTTCTAGGTACTTTCTGGGTAGAATGCTATGGTATTTGTATTATTTGATGTTGTCGCAAAGAGTTCTGGCTCCTAGCTGTTGTCAAATAATTGTAAAAAAAATTTATCGGCATCTTAACTATACAAGTGTGATCTGCTGATGGATAGGCGTTAGTTCTAGGTACTTTCTGGGTAGAATGCTATGGTATTTGTATTGTTTGATGTATACGAAAAGAGTTCTGGGTCCTAGCTGTTGTCAAATAATTGTAAAAAAAATTTATCGGCATCTTAACTATGCAAGTGTGATCTGCTGATGGATAGGCGTTAGTTCTAGGTACTTTTTGGGTAGAATGCTATGGTATTTGTATTATTTGATGTGTTCGAAAAGAGTTCTGGCTCCTAGCTGTTGTCAAATAATTGTAGAAAAATTTTATCGGCATCTTAACTATACAAGTGTGATCTGCTGATGGATAGGCGTTAGTTCTAGGTACTTTCTGGGTAGAATGCTATGGTATTTGTATTGTTTGATGTTCACGAAAAGAGTTCTGGCTCCTAGCTGTTGTCAAATATGTCAGGAGACTGAATGTTAAAGAACTAACTTCGATGGAAACTGTCGTGGGAGAACTTGAGTCGTTGAAGGATGATGGTCGACTGACTTGAAGATTTTTCTTCTATGATGTGGGAGTTTTTGGAGAAGCTGAATTTGTGGGAGAAGGAGCATTTGGGAGAGTGAGCTTTTTGGTGATGCGTTTTCTAAGGATTGGTGGAGAGAACATAAAGATATAGATTGACTCGCATGATTCGTCGAGGAAGCGTACAAGAAGGACTTCTAGCTCGTTATTGAGTCGCGGTTATGATAAACGCAGTTGCTGATCTATTTCTGAGAATTGAGTTCAATGCACATGTTTTCCGTGGGCAAAGCGCATGGGGCCCTGTTTGCTTATCTAAAGTATAGGGCCCGGCGCCGAGTCGCCCCGCGATAGTGCAGCTGCTATGCCCCTCGAAGCCCTTCCATGTGCATTTTGTTTTCGTCGCGGCCCGGTTTTATGACCGAGTCGAGTGGATTTTTCCGGCGGTCTTGGTCTATCCTCGGTTCCCACACGGATTAAAAATCGGAGGTACACTATCCCTTCGCTGGCGGGTGAACTCCGGGTCATCTGGCTTGCAGTATGATTTTTTTGTTTTACGACTTTTCCGAGAAACCATGCCTAAACTATGTTCTCGTTGAATTCGAGTTGGTAAGGAGGGTCATTAGCACGCCATTGCATGCCATTGCACGCCATTGCATGTTCTTGCATGCCATTGCATGTTCTTGCATGCCATTGCATGCCGTTGCAAGCCATTGCATGCCATTGCACGCCATTGCAGGCCATTGCATGCCATTGCACGTCATTGCATGTCATTGCATGCCATTGCATGCCAATGGCGTGCAATGGCATGCCAATGGCGTGCAATGGCATACCAATGGCGTGCAATGGCATGCAAAGGCATGCAATGCCATGCAATGCCATGCAATGGCGTGCAATAGCATGCAAAGGCATGCAATGGCATGCAATAATAAGCAATGGCGTGCAATGGCATGCAATGACATGCAATGGCATGCAATAGCATGCAATGGCGTGCAATGGCGTGCCAATGGCGTGCAATGGCGTGCAATGGCGTGCAATGGCATGCCAGCCAGCCAGCCAGCCAGCCGGCCAATCAGCCAGAGAATCAGCCATGAAGCCGAATCCACAAAGACCATCTTATCATCCACACGCATTTGTGAATAAACAAAGGTAAAAGCAATGCTGATGAACGTTTTGGGGGATTCGATGGGACATCCCTGATACGAAGGCACGGAGGTTTTCTCTGCTTTTACCTTACTTTCGGTCATTTTGCGTCAAGATCTATCACGACGCTCGGAGGACGATTATAGGCGCATTTGTTAACAAACAAAGATAAAAGCAATGATGATGAAGGTTTTGGGGGATTCGATGGGACATTCCTGATACGACGGCACGGAGGTTTCCTCTGCTTTTACCTTAACCTCCGTGCCGTCGTATTTGGTTGTTTTTTTTTATATGTATTTAATAAGTATGGTATTTGTATTGTTTGATGTATACGAAAAGAGTTCTGGCTCCTAGCTGTTGTCAAATAATTGTAAAAAAATTTTATCGGCATCTTAACTATACAAGTGTGATCTGCTGATGCATAGGCGTTAGTTCTAGGTACTTTCTGGGTAGAATGCTATGGTATTTGTATTGTTTGATGTATACGAAATGAGTTCTGGCTCCTAACTGTTGTCAAATAATTGTAAAAAAATTTTATCGGCATCTTAACAATGCAAGTGTGATCTGCTGATGGATAGGCGTTAGTTCTAGGTACTTTTTGGGTAGAATGCTATGGTATTTGTATTATTTGATGTGTTCGAAAAGAGTTCTGGCTCCTAGCTGTTGTCAAATAATTGTAAAAAAATTTTATCGGCATCTTAACTATACAAGTGTGATCTGCTGATGGATAGGCGTTAGTTCTAGGTACTTTTTGGGTAGAATGCTATGGTATTTGTATTATTTGATGTTGTCGCAAAGAGTTCTGGCTCCTAGCTGTTGTCAAATAATTGTAAAAAAAATGTATCGGCATCTTAACTATACAAGTGTGATCTGCTGATGGATAGGCGTTAGTTCTAGGTACTTTCTGGGTAGAATGCTATGGTATTTGTATTGTTTGATGTATACGAAAAGAGTTCTGGGTCCTAGCTGTTGTCAAATAATTGTAAACAAAATTTATCGGCATCTTAACTATGCAAGTGTGATCTGCTGATGGATAGGCGTTAGTTCTAGGTACTTTTTGGGTAGAATGCTATGGTATTTGTATTGTTTGATGTTCACGAAAAGAGTTCTGGCTCCTAGCTGTTGTCAAATATGTCAGGAGACTGAATGTTAAAGAACTAACTTCGATGGAAACTGTCGTGGGAGAACTTGAGTCGTTGAAGGATGATGGTCGACTGACTTGAAGATTTTTCTTCTATGATGTGGGAGTTTTTGGAGAAGCTGAATTTGTGGGAGAAGGAGCATTTGGGAGAGTGAGCTTTTTGGTGATGCGTTTTCTAAGGATTGGTGGAGAGAACATAAAGATATAGATTGACTCGCATGATTGGTCGAGGAAGCGTACAAGAAGGACTTCTAGCTCGTTATTGAGTCGCGGTTATGATAAACGCAGTTGCTGATCTATTTCTGAGAATTGAGTTCAATGCACATGTTTTCCGTGGGCAAAGCGCATGGGGCCCTGTTTGCTTATCTAAAGTATAGGGCCCGGCGCCGAGTCGCCCCGCGATAGTGCAGCTGCTATGCCCCTCGAAACCCTTCCATGTGCATTTTGTTTTCGTCGCGGCCCGGTTTTATGACCGAGTCGAGTGGATTTTTCCGGCGGTCTTGGTCTATCCTCGGTTCCCACACGGATTAAAAATCGGAGGTACACTATCCCTTCGCTGGCGGGTGAACTCCGGGTCATCTGGCTTGCAGTATGATTTTTTTGTTTTACGACTTTTCCGAGAAACCGTGCCTAAACTATGTTCTCGTTGAATTCGAGTGGGTAAGGAGGGTCATTAGCACGCCATTGCATGCCATTGCACGCCATTGCATGTTCTTGCATGCCATTGCATGTTCTTGCATGCCATTGCATGCCGTTGCAAGCCATTGCATGCCATTGCACGCCATTGCAGGCCATTGCATGCCATTGCACGTCATTGCATGTCATTGCATGCCATTGCATGCCAATGGCGTGCAATGGCATGCCAATGGCGTGCAATGGCATACCAATGGCGTGCAATGGCATGCAATGGCATGCAATGCCATGCAATGCCATGCAATGCCATGCAATGGCGTGCAATAGCATGCAAAGGCATGCAATGGCATGCAATAATAAGCAATGGCGTGCAATGGCATGCAATGACATGCAATGGCATGCAATAGCATGCAATGGCGTGCAATGGCGTGCAATGGCGTGCAATGGCGTGCAATGGCATGCCAGCCAGCCAGCCAGCCAGCCAGCCAGCCAGCCAGCCAATCAGCCAGAGAATCAGCCATGAAGCCGAATCCACAAAGACCATCTTATCATCCACACGCATTTGTTAATAAACAAAGGTAAAAGCAATGCTGATGAACGTTTTGGGGGATTCGATGGGACATTCCTGATACGAAGGCACGGAGGTTTTCTCTGCTTTTACCTTACTTTCGGTCATTTTGCGTCAAGATCTATCACGACGCTCGGAGGACGATTATAGGCGCATTTGTTAACAAACAAAGATAAAAGCAATGATGATGAACGTTTTGGGGGATTCGATGGGACATTCCTGATACGACGGCACGGAGGTTTCCTCTGCTTTTACCTTAACCTCCGTGCCGTCGTATTTGGTTGTTTTTTTTATATGTATTTAATAAGTATGGTATTTGTATTGTTTGATGTATACGAAAAGAGTTCTGGCTCCTAGCTGTTGTCAAATAATTGTAAAAAAATTTTATCGGCATCTTAACTATACAAGTGTGATCTGCTGATGCATAGGCGTTAGTTCTAGGTACTTTCTGGGTAGAATGCTATGGTATTTGTATTGTTTGATGTATACGAAAAGAGTTCTGGCTCCTAGCTGTTGTCAAATAATTGTGAAAAAAATTTATCGGCATCTTAACTATGCAAGTGTGATCTGCTGATGGATAGGCGTTAGTTGTAGGTACTTTCTGGGTAGAATGCTATGGTATTTGTATTATTTGATGTTGGCGCAAAGAGTTCTGGCTCCTAGCTGTTGTCAAATAATTGTAAAAAAAATTTATCGGCATCTTAACTATACAAGTGTGATCTGCTGATGGATAGGCGTTAGTTCTAGGTACTTTCTGGGTAGAATGCTATGGTATTTGTATTGTTTGATGTATACGAAAAGAGTTCTGGGTCCTAGCTGTTGTCAAATAATTGTAAAAAAAATTTATCGGCATCTTAACTATGCAAGTGTGATCTGCTGATGGATAGGCGTTAGTTCTAGGTACTTTTTGGGTAGAATGCTATGGTATTTGTATTATTTGATGTGTTCGAAAAGAGTTCTGGCTCCTAGCTGTTGTCAAATAATTGTAGAAAAATTTTATCGGCATCTTAACTATACAAGTGTGATCTGCTGATGGATAGGCGTTAGTTCTAGGTACTTTCTGGGTAGAATGCTATGGTATTTGTATTGTTTGATGTTCACGAAAAGAGTTCTGGCTCCTAGCTGTTGTCAAATATGTCAGGAGACTGAATGTTAAAGAACTAACTTCGATGGAAACTGTCGTGGGAGAACTTGAGTCGTTGAAGGATGATGGTCGACTGACTTGAAGATTTTTCTTCTATGATGTGGGAGTTTTTGGAGAAGCTGAATTTGTGGGAGAAGGAGCATTTGGGAGAGTGAGCTTTTTGGTGATGCGTTTTCTAAGGATTGGTGGAGAGAACATAAAGATATGGATTGACTCGCATGATTCGTCGAGGAAGCGTACAAGAAGGACTTCTAGCTCGTTATTGAGTCGCGGTTATGATAAACGCAGTTGCTGATCTATTTCTGAGAATTGAGTTCAATGCACATATTTTCCGTGGGCAAAGCGCATGGGGCCCTGTTTGCTTATCTAAAGTATAGGGCCCGGCGCCGAGTCGCCCCGCGATAGTGCAGCTGCTATGCCCCTCGAAGCCCTTCCATGTGCATTTTGTTTTCGTCGCGGCCCGGTTTTATGACCGAGTCGAGTGGATTTTTCCGGCGGTCTTGGTCTATCCTCGGTTCCCACACGGATTAAAAATCGGAGGTACACTATCCCTTCGCTGGCGGGTGAACTCCGGGTCATCTGGCTTGCAGTATGATTTTTTTGTTTTACGACTTTTCCGAGAAACCGTGCCTAAACTATGTTCTCGTTGAATTCGAGTTGGTAAGGAGGGTCATTAGCACGCCATTGCATGACATTGCACGCCATTGCATGTTCTTGCATGCCATTGCATGCCGTTGCAAGCCATTGCATGCCATTGCACGCCATTGCATGCCAGCCAGCCAGCCAGCCAGCCAGCCAGCCAGCCAGCCAATCAGCCAGAGAATCACCCATGAAGCCGAATCCACAAAGACCATCTTATCATCCACACGCATTTGTTAATAAACAAAGGTAAAAGCAATGCTGATGAACGTTTTGGGGGATTCGATGGGACATTCCTGATACGAAGGCACGGAGGTTTTCTCTGCTTTTACCTTACTTTCGGTCATTTTGCGTCAAGATCTATCACGACGCTCGGAGGACGATTATAGGCGCATTTGTTAACAAACAAAGATAAAAGCAATGATGATGAAGGTTTTGGGGGATTCGATGGGACATTCCTGATACGACGGCACGGAGGTTTCCTCTGCTTTTACCTTAACCTCCGTGCCGTCGTATTTGGTTGTTTTTTTTTATATGTATTTAATAAGTATGGTATTTGTATTGTTTGATGTATACGAAAAGAGTTCTGGCTCCTAGCTGTTGTCAAATAATTGTAAAAAAATTTTATCGGCATCTTAACTATACAAGTGTGATCTGCTGATGCATAGGCGTTAGTTCTAGGTACTTTCTGGGTAGAATGCTATGGTATTTGTATTGTTTGATGTATACGAAATGAGTTCTGGCTCCTAACTGTTGTCAAATAATTGTAAAAAAATTTTATCGGCATCTTAACAATGCAAGTGTGATCTGCTGATGGATAGGCGTTAGTTCTAGGTACTTTTTGGGTAGAATGCTATGGTATTTGTATTATTTGATGTGTTCGAAAAGAGTTCTGGCTCCTAGCTGTTGTCAAATAATTGTAAAAAAATTTTATCGGCATCTTAACTATACAAGTGTGATCTGCTGATGGATAGGCGTTATTTCTAGGTACTTTCTGGGTAGAATGCTATGGTATTTGTATTGTTTGATGTATACGAAAAGAGTTCTGGCTCCTAGCTGTTGTCAAATAATTGTAAAAAAAATTTATCGGCATCTTAACTATGCAAGTGTGATCTGCTGATGGATAGGCGTTAGTTCTAGGTACTTTCTGGGTAGAATGCTATGGTATTTGTATTATTTGATGTTGTCGCAAAGAGTTCTGGCTCCTAGCTGTTGTCAAATAATTGTAAAAAAAATTTATCGGCATCTTAACTATACAAGTGTGATCTGCTGATGGATAGGCGTTAGTTCTAGGTACTTTCTGGGTAGAATGCTATGGTATTTGTATTGTTTGATGTATACGAAAAGAGTTCTGGGTCCTAGCTGTTGTCAAATAATTGTAAAAAAAATTTATCGGCATCTTAACTATGCAAGTGTGATCTGCTGATGGATAGGCGTTAGTTCTAGGTACTTTTTGGGTAGAATGCTATGGTATTTGTATTATTTGATGTGTTCGAAAAGAGTTCTGGCTCCTAGCTGTTGTCAAATAATTGTAGAAAAATTTTATCGGCATCTTAACTATACAAGTGTGATCTGCTGATGGATAGGCGTTAGTTCTAGGTACTTTCTGGGTAGAATGCTATGGTATTTGTATTGTTTGATGTTCACGAAAAGAGTTCTGGCTCCTAGCTGTTGTAAAATATGTCAGGAGACTGAATGTTAAAGAACTAACTTCGATGGAAACTGTCGTGGGAGAACTTGAGTCGTTGAAGGATGATAGTCGACTGACTTGAAGATTTTTCTTCTATGATGTGGGAGTTTTTGGAGAAGCTGAATTTGTGGGAGAAGGAGCATTTGGGAGAGTGAGCTTTTTGGTGATGCGTTTTCTAAGGATTGGTGGAGAGAACATATAGATATAGATTGACTCGCATGATTGGTCGAGGAAGCGTACAAGAAGGACTTCTAGCTCGTTATTGAGTCGCGGTTATGATAGACGCAGTTGCTGATCTATTTCTGAGAATTGAGTTCAATGCACATGTTTTCCGTGGGCAAAGCGCATGGGGCCCTGTTTGCTTATCTAAAGTATAGGGCCCGGCGCCGAGTCGCCCCGCGATAGTGCAGCTGCTATGCCCCTCGAAGCCCTTCCATGTGCATTTTGTTTTCGTCGCGGCCCGGTTTTATGACCGAGTCGAGTGGATTTTTCCGGCGGTCTTGGTCTATCCTCGGTTCCCACACGGATTAAAAATCGGAGGTACACTATCCCTTCGCTGGCGGGTGAACTCCGGGTCATCTGGCTTGCAGTATGATTTTTTTGTTTTACGACTTTTCCGAGAAACCGTGCCTAAACTATGTTCTCGTTGAATTCGAGTTGGTAAGGAGGGTCATTAGCACGCCATTGCATGCCATTGCACGCCATTGCATGTTCTTGCATGCCATTGCATGTTCTTGCATGCCATTGCATGCCGTTGCAAGCCATTGCATGCCATTGCACGCCATTGCAGGCCATTGCATGCCATTGCACGTCATTGCATGTCATTGCATGCCATTGCATGCTAATGGCGTGCAATGGCATACCAATGGCGTGCAATGGCATGCAATGGCATGCAATGCCATGCAATGCCATGCAATGCCATGCAATGGCGTGCAATAGCATGCAAAGGCATGCAATGGCATGCAATAATAAGCAATGGCGTGCAATGGCATGCAATGACATGCAATGGCATGCAATAGCATGCAATGGCGTGCAATGGCGTGCCAATGGCGTGCAATGGCGTGCAATGGCGTGCAATGGCGTGCAATGGCATGCCAGCCAGCCAGCCGGCCAATCAGCCAGAGAATCAGCCATGAAGCCGAATCCACAAAGACCATCTTATCATCCACGCGCATTTGTTAATAAACAAAGGTAAAAGCAATGCTGATGAACGTTTTGGGGGATTCGATGGGACATTCCTGATACGAAGGCACGGAGGTTTTCTCTGCTTTTACCTTACTTTCGGTCATTTTGCGTCAAGATCTATCACGACGCTCGGAGGACGATTATAGGCGCATTTGTTAACAAACAAAGATAAAAGCAATGATGATGAAGGTTTTGGGGGATTCGATGGGACATTCCTGATACGACGGCACGGAGGTTTCCTCTGCTTTTACCTTAACCTCCGTGCCGTCGTATTTGGTTGTTTTTTTTTATATGTATTTAATAAGTATGGTATTTGTATTGTTTGATGTATACGAAAAGAGTTCTGGCTCCTAGCTGTTGTCAAATAATTGTAAAAAAATTTTATCGGCATCTTAACTATACAAGTGTGATCTGCTGATGCATAGGCGTTAGTTCTAGGTACTTTCTGGGTAGAATGCTATGGTATTTGTATTGTTTGATGTATACGAAATGAGTTCTGGCTCCTAACTGTTGTCAAATAATTGTAAAAAAATTTTATCGGCATCTTAACAATGCAAGTGTGATCTGCTGATGGATAGGCGTTAGTTCTCGGTACTTTTTGGGTAGAATGCTATGGTATTTGTATTATTTGATGTGTTCGAAAAGAGTTCTGGCTCCTAGCTGTTGTCAAATAATTGTAAAAAAAATTTATCGGCATCTTAACTATACAAGTGTGATCTGCTGATGGATAGGCGTTAGTTCTAGGTACTTTTTGGGTAGAATGCTATGGTATTTGTATTATTTGATGTTGTCGCAAAGAGTTCTGGCTCCTAGCTGTTGTCAAATAATTGTAAAAAAAATTTATCGGCATCTTAACTATACAAGTGTGATCTGCTGATGGATAGGCGTTAGTTCTAGGTACTTTCTGGGTAGAATGCTATGGTATTTGTATTGTTTGATGTATACGAAAAGAGTTCTGGGTCCTAGCTGTTGTCAAATAATTGTAAAAAAAATTTATCGGCATCTTAACTATGCAAGTGTGATCTGCTGATGGATAGGCGTTAGTTCTAGGTACTTTTTGGGTAGAATGCTATGGTATTTGTATTATTTGATGTGTTCGAAAAGAGTTCTGGCTCCTAGCTGTTGTCAAATAATTGTAGAAAAATTTTATCGGCATCTTAACTATACAAGTGTGATCTGCTGATGGATAGGCGTTAGTTCTAGGTACTTTCTGGGTAGAATGCTATGGTATTTGTATTGTTTGATGTTCACGAAAAGAGTTCTGGCTCCTAGCTGTTGTCAAATATGTCAGGAGACTGAATGTTAAAGAACTAACTTCGATGGAAACTGTCGTGGGAGAACTTGAGTCGTTGAAGGATGATGGTCGACTGACTTGAAGATTTTTCTTCTATGATGTGGGAGTTTTTGGAGAAGCTGAATTTGTGGGAGAAGGAGCATTTGGGAGAGTGAGCTTTTTGGTGATGCGTTTTCTAAGGATTGGTGGAGAGAACATAAAGATATAGATTGACTCGCATGATTGGTCGAGGAAGCGTACAAGAAGGACTTCTAGCTCGTTATTGAGTCGCGGTTATGATAAACGCAGTTGCTGATCTATTTCTGAGAATTGAGTTCAATGCACATGTTTTCCGTGGGCAAAGCGCATGGGGCCCTGTTTGCTTATCTAAAGTATAGGGCCCGGCGCCGAGTCGCCCCGCGATAGTGCAGCTGCTATGCCCCTCGAAGCCCTTCCATGTGCATTTTGTTTTCGTCGCGGCCCGGTTTTATGACCGAGTCGAGTGGATTTTTCCGGCGGTCTTGGTCTATCCTCGGTTCCCACACGGATTAAAAATCGGAGGTACACTATCCCTTCGCTGGCGGGTGAACTCCGGGTCATCTGGCTTGCAGTATGATTTTTTTGTTTTACGACTTTTCCGAGAAACCGTGCCTAAACTATGTTCTCGTTGAATTCGAGTGGGTAAGGAGGGTCAGTAGCACGCCATTGCATGCCATTGCACGCCATTGCATGTTCTTGCATGCCATTGCATGTTCTTGCATGCCATTGCATGCCGTTGCAAGCCATTGCATGCCATTGCACGCCATTGCAGGGCATTGCACGTCATTGCATGCCATTGCATGCCATTGCATGCCAATGGCGTGCAATGGCATGCCAATGGCGTGCAATGGCATACCAATGGCGTGCAATGGCATGCAATGGCATGCAATGCCATGCAATGCCATGCAATGCCATGCAATGGCGTGCAATGGCGTGCAATAGCATGCAAAGGCATGCAATGGCATGCAATAATAAGCAATGGCGTGCAATGGCATGCAATAGCATGCAATGGCGTGCAATGGCGTGCAATGGCATGCCAGCCAGCCAGCCAGCCAGCCAGCCAGCCAGCCAGCCAGCCAATCAGCCAGAGAATCAGCCATGAAGCCGAATCCACAAAGACCATCTTATCATCCACACGCATTTGTTAATAAACAAAGGTAAAAGCAATGCTGATGAACGTTTTGGGGGATTCGATGGGACATTCCTGATACGAAGGCACGGAGGTTTTCTCTGCTTTTACCTTACTTTCGGTCATTTTGCGTCAAGATCTATCACGACGCTCGGAGGACGATTATAGGCGCATTTGTTAACAAACAAAGATAAAAGCAATGATGATGAAGGTTTTGGGGGATTCGATGGGACATTCCTGATACGACGGCACGGAGGTTTCCTCTGCTTTTACCTTAACCTCCGTGCCGTCGTATTTGGTTGTTTTTTTTATATGTATTTAATAAGTATGGTATTTGTATTGTTTGATGTATACGAAAAGAGTTCTGGCTCCTAGCTGTTGTCAAATAATTGTAAAAAAATTTTATCGGCATCTTAACTATACAAGTGTGATCTGCTGATGCATAGGCGTTAGTTCTAGGTACTTTCTGGGTAGAATGCTATGGTATTTGTATTGTTTGATGTATACGAAATGAGTTCTGGCTCCTAACTGTTGTCAAATAATTGTAAAAAAATTTTATCGGCATCTTAACAATGCAAGTGTGATCTGCTGATGGATAGGCGTTAGTTCTAGGTACTTTTTGGGTAGAATGCTATGGTATTTGTATTATTTGATGTGTTCGAAAAGAGTTCTGGCTCCTAGCTGTTGTCAAATAATTGTAAAAAAATTTTATCGGCATCTTAACTATACAAGTGTGATCTGCTGATGGATAGGCGTTAGTTCTAGGTACTTTTTGGGTAGAATGCTATGGTATTTGTATTATTTGATGTTGTCGCAAAGAGTTCTGGCTCCTAGCTGTTGTCAAATAATTGTAAAAAAAATTTATCGGCATCTTAACTATACAAGTGTGATCTGCTGATGGATAGGCGTTAGTACTAGGTACTTTCTGGGTAGAATGCTATGGTATTTGTATAGTTTGATGTATACGAAGAGAGTTCTGGGTCCTAGCTGTTGTCAAATAATTGTAAAAAAATTTATCGGCATCTTAACTATGCAAGTGTGATCTGCTGATGGATAGGCGTTAGTTCTAGGTACTTTTCGGGTAGAATGCTATGGTATTTGTATTATTTGATGTGTTCGAAAAGAGTTCTGGCTCCTAGCTGTTGTCAAATAATTGTAGAAAAATTTTATCGGCATCTTAACTATACAAGTGTGATCTGCTGATGGATAGGCGTTAGTTCTAGGTACTTTCTGGGTAGAATGCTATGGTATTTGTATTGTTTGATGTTCACGAAAAGAGTTCTGGCTCCTAGCTGTTGTCAAATATGTCAGGAGACTGAATGTTAAAGAACTAACTTCGATGGAAACTGTCGTGGGAGAACTTGAGTCGTTGAAGGATGATGGTCGACTGACTTGAAGATTTTTCTTCTATGATGTGGGAGTTTTTGGAGAAGCTGAATTTGTGGGAGAAGGAGCATTTGGGAGAGTGAGCTTTTTGGTGATGCGTTTTCTAAGGATTGGTGGAGAGAACATAAAGATATAGATTGACTCGCATGATTGGTCGAGGAAGCGTACAAGAAGGACTTCTAGCTCGTTATTGAGTCGCGGTTATGATAAACGCAGTTGCTGATCTATTTCTGAGAATTGAGTTCAATGCACATGTTTTCCGTGGGCAAAGCGCATGGGGCCCTGTTTGCTTATCTAAAGTATAGGGCCCGGCGCCGAGTCGCCCCGCGATAGTGCAGCTGCTATGCCCCTCGAAGCCCTTCCATGTGCATTTTGTTTTCGTCGCGGCCCGGTTTTATGACCGAGTCGAGTGGATTTTTCCGGCGGTCTTGGTCTATCCTCGGTTCCCACACGGATTAAAAATCGGAGGTACACTATCCCTTCGCTGGCGGGTGAACTCCGGGTCATCTGGCTTGCAGTATGATTTTTTTGTTTTACGACTTTTCCGAGAAACCGTGCCTAAACTATGTTCTCGTTGAATTCGAGTGGGTAAGGAGGGTCATTAGCACGCCATTGCATGCCATTGCACGCCATTGCATGTTCTTGCATGCCATTGCATGTTCTTGCATGCCATTGCATGCCGTTGCAAGCCATTGCATGCCATTGCACGCCATTGCAGGGCATTGCACGTCATTGCATGCCATTGCATGCCATTGCATGCCAATGGCGTGCAATGGCATGCCAATGGCGTGCAATGGCATACCAATGGCGTGCAATGGCATGCAATGGCATGCAATGCCATGCAATGCCATGCAATGCCATGCAATGGCGTGCAATGGCGTGCAATAGCATGCAAAGGCATGCAATGGCATGCAATAATAAGCAATGGCGTGCAATGGCATGCAATAGCATGCAATGGCGTGCAATGGCGTGCAATGGCATGCCAGCCAGCCAGCCAGCCAGCCAGCCAGCCAGCCAGCCAGCCAATCAGCCAGAGAATCAGCCATGAAGCCGAATCCACAAAGACCATCTTATCATCCACACGCATTTGTTAATAAACAAAGGTAAAAGCAATGCTGATGAACGTTTTGGGGGATTCGATGGGACATTCCTGATACGAAGGCACGGAGGTTTTCTCTGCTTTTACCTTACTTTCGGTCATTTTGCGTCAAGATCTATCACGACGCTCGGAGGACGATTATAGGCGCATTTGTTAACAAACAAAGATAAAAGCAATGATGATGAAGGTTTTGGGGGATTCGATGGGACATTCCTGATACGACGGCACGGAGGTTTCCTCTGCTTTTACCTTAACCTCCGTGCCGTCGTATTTGGTTGTTTTTTTTATATGTATTTAATAAGTATGGTATTTGTATTGTTTGATGTATACGAAAAGAGTTCTGGCTCCTAGCTGTTGTCAAATAATTGTAAAAAAATTTTATCGGCATCTTAACTATACAAGTGTGATCTGCTGATGCATAGGCGTTAGTTCTAGGTACTTTCTGGGTAGAATGCTATGGTATTTGTATTGTTTGATGTATACGAAATGAGTTCTGGCTCCTAACTGTTGTCAAATAATTGTAAAAAAATTTTATCGGCATCTTAACAATGCAAGTGTGATCTGCTGATGGATAGGCGTTAGTTCTAGGTACTTTTTGGGTAGAATGCTATGGTATTTGTATTATTTGATGTGTTCGAAAAGAGTTCTGGCTCCTAGCTGTTGTCAAATAATTGTAAAAAAATTTTATCGGCATCTTAACTATACAAGTGTGATCTGCTGATGGATAGGCGTTAGTTCTAGGTACTTTTTGGGTAGAATGCTATGGTATTTGTATTATTTGATGTTGTCGCAAAGAGTTCTGGCTCCTAGCTGTTGTCAAATAATTGTAAAAAAAATTTATCGGCATCTTAACTATACAAGTGTGATCTGCTGATGGATAGGCGTTAGTACTAGGTACTTTCTGGGTAGAATGCTATGGTATTTGTATAGTTTGATGTATACGAAGAGAGTTCTGGGTCCTAGCTGTTGTCAAATAATTGTAAAAAAATTTATCGGCATCTTAACTATGCAAGTGTGATCTGCTGATGGATAGGCGTTAGTTCTAGGTACTTTTCGGGTAGAATGCTATGGTATTTGTATTATTTGATGTGTTCGAAAAGAGTTCTGGCTCCTAGCTGTTGTCAAATAATTGTAGAAAAATTTTATCGGCATCTTAACTATACAAGTGTGATCTGCTGATGGATAGGCGTTAGTTCTAGGTACTTTCTGGGTAGAATGCTATGGTATTTGTATTGTTTGATGTTCACGAAAAGAGTTCTGGCTCCTAGCTGTTGTCAAATATGTCAGGAGACTGAATGTTAAAGAACTAACTTCGATGGAAACTGTCGTGGGAGAACTTGAGTCGTTGAAGGATGATGGTCGACTGACTTGAAGATTTTTCTTCTATGATGTGGGAGTTTTTGGAGAAGCTGAATTTGTGGGAGAAGGAGCATTTGGGAGAGTGAGCTTTTTGGTGATGCGTTTTCTAAGGATTGGTGGAGAGAACATAAAGATATAGATTGACTCGCATGATTGGTCGAGGAAGCGTACAAGAAGGACTTCTAGCTCGTTATTGAGTCGCGGTTATGATAAACGCAGTTGCTGATCTATTTCTGAGAATTGAGTTCAATGCACATGTTTTCCGTGGGCAAAGCGCATGGGGCCCTGTTTGCTTATCTAAAGTATAGGGCCCGGCGCCGAGTCGCCCCGCGATAGTGCAGCTGCTATGCCCCTCGAAGCCCTTCCATGTGCATTTTGTTTTCGTCGCGGCCCGGTTTTATGACCGAGTCGAGTGGATTTTTCCGGCGGTCTTGGTCTATCCTCGGTTCCCACACGGATTAAAAATCGGAGGTACACTATCCCTTCGCTGGCGGGTGAACTCCGGGTCATCTGGCTTGCAGTATGATTTTTTTGTTTTACGACTTTTCCGAGAAACCGTGCCTAAACTATGTTCTCGTTGAATTCGAGTGGGTAAGGAGGGTCATTAGCACGCCATTGCATGCCATTGCACGCCATTGCATGTTCTTGCATGCCATTGCATGTTCTTGCATGCCATTGCATGCCGTTGCAAGCCATTGCATGCCATTGCACGCCATTGCAGGCCATTGCATGCCATTGCACGTCATTGCATGTCATTGCATGCCATTGCATGCCAATGGCGTGCAATGGCGTGCAATGGCATACCAATGGCGTGCAATGGCTTGCAATGGCATGCAATGCCATGCAATGCCATGCAATGCCATGCAATGGCGTGCAATAGCATGCAAAGGCATGCAATGGCGTGCAATAGCATGCAAAGGCATGCAATGGCATGCAATAATAAGCAATGGCGTGCAATGGCATGCAATGACATGCAATGGCATGCAATAGCATGCAATGGCGTGCAATGGCGTGCCAATGGCGTGCCAATGGCGTGCAATGGCGTGCAATGGCGTGCAATGGCATGCCAGCCAGCCAGCCAGCCAGCCAGCCAGCCAGCCAGCCAATCAGCCAGAGAATCAGCCATGAAGCCGAATCCACAAAGACCATCTTATCATCCACACGCATTTGTTAATAAACAAAGGTAAAAGCAATGCTGATGAACGTTTTGGGGGATTCGATGGGACATTCCTGATACGACGGCACGGAGGTTTCCTCTGCTTTTACCTTAACCTCCGTGCCGTCGTATTTGGTTGTTTTTTTTTATATGTATTTAATAAGTATGGTATTTGTATTGTTTGATGTATACGAAAAGAGTTCTGGCTCCTAGCTGTTGTCAAATAATTGTAAAAAAAATTTATCGGCATCTTAACTATACAAGTGTGATCTGCTGATGCATAGGCGTTAGTTCTAGGTACTTTCTGGGTAGAATGCTATGGTATATGTATTGTTTGATGTATACGAAATGAGTTCTGGCTCCTAACTGTTGTCAAATAATTGTAAAAAAATTTTATCGGCATCTTAACAATGCAAGTGTGATCTGCTGATGGATAGGCGTTAGTTCTAGGTACTTTTTGGGTAGAATGCTATGGTATTTGTATTGTTTGATGTTGTCGCAAAGAGTTCTGGGTCCTAGCTGTTGTCAAATAATTGTAAAAAAAATTTATCGGCATCTTAACTATGCAAGTGTGATCTGCTGATGGATAGGCGTTAGTTCTAGGTACTTTTTGGGTAGAATGCTATGGTATTTGTATTATTTGATGTGTTCGAAAAGAGTTCTGGCTCCTAGCTGTTGTCAAATAATTGTAGAAAAATTTTATCGGCATCTTAACTATACAAGTGTGATCTGCTGATGGATAGGCGTTAGTTCCAGGTACTTTCTGGGTAGAATGCTATGGTATTTGTATTGTTTGATGTTCACGAAAAGAGTTCTGGCTCCTAGCTGTTGTCAAATATGTCAGGAGACTGAATGTTAAAGAACTAACTTCGATGGAAACTGTCGTGGGAGAACTTGAGTCGTTGAAGGATGATGGTCGACTGACTTGAAGATTTTTCTTCTATGATGTGGGAGTTTTTGGAGAAGCTGAATTTGTGGGAGAAGGAGCATTTGGGAGAGTGAGCTTTTTGGTGATGCGTTTTCTAAGGATTGGTGGAGAGAACATAAAGATATAGATTGACTCGCATGATTCGTCGAGGAAGCGTACAAGAAGGACTTCTAGCTCGTTATTGAGTCGCGGTTATGATAAACGCAGTTGCTGATCTATTTCTGAGAATTGAGTTCAATGCACATGTTTTCCGTGGGCAAAGCGCATGGGGCCCTGTTTGCTTATCTAAAGTATAGGGCCCGGCACCGAGTCGCCCCGCGATAGTGCAGCTGCTATGCCCCTCGAAGCCCTTCCATGTGCATTTTGTTTTCGTCGCGGCCCGGTTTTATGACCGAGTCGAGTGGATTTTTCCGGCGGTCTTGGTCTATCCTCGGTTCCCACACGGATTAAAAATCGGAGGTACACTATCCCTTCGCTGGCGGGTGAACTCCGGGTCATCTGGCTTGCAGTATGATTTTTTTGTTTTACGACTTTTCCGAGAAACCGTGCCTAAACTATGTTCTCGTTGAATTCGAGTGGGTAAGGAGGGTCATTAGCACGCCATTGCATGCCATTGCACGCCATTGCATGTTCTTGCATGCCATTGCATGTTCTTGCATGCCATTGCATGCCGTTGCAAGCCATTGCATGCCATTGCACGCCATTGCAGGCCATTGCATGCCATTGCACGTCATTGCATGTCATTGCATGCCAATGGCGTGCAATGGCATGCCAATGGCGTGCAATGGCATACCAATGGCGTGCAATGGCATGCAATGGCATGCAATGCCATGCAATGGCGTGCAATAGCATGCAAAGGCATGCAATGGCGTGCAATAGCATGCAAAGGCATGCAATGGCATGCAATAATAAGCAATGGCGTGCAATGGCATGACATGACATGCAATGGCCTGCAATAGCATGCAATGGCGTGCCAATGGCGTGCCAATGGCGTGCAATGGCGTGCGATGGCGTGCAATGGCATGCCAGCCAGCCAGCCAGCCAGCCAGCCAATCAGCCAGAGAATCAGCCATGAAGCCGAATCCACAAAGACCTTCTTATCATCCACACGCATTTGTTAATAAACAAAGGTAAAAGCAATGCTGATGAACGTTTTGGGGGATTCGATGGGACATTCCTGATACGAAGGCACGGAGGTTTTCTCTGCTTTTACCTTACTTTCGGTAATTTTGCGTCAAGATCTATCACGACGCTCGGAGGACGATTATAGGCGCATTTGTTAACAAACAAAGATAAAAGCAATGATGATGAAGGTTTTGGGGGATTCGATGGGACATTCCTGATACGACGGCACGGAGGTTTCCTCTGCTTTTACCTTAACCTCCGTGCCGTCGTATTTGGTTGTTTTTTTTTATATGTATTTAATAAGTATGGTATTTGTATTGTTTGATGTATACGAAAAGAGTTCTGGCTCCTAGCTGTTGTCAAATAATTGTAAAAAAATTTTATCGGCATCTTAACTATACAAGTGTGATCTGCTGATGCATAGGCGTTAGTTCTAGGTACTTTCTGGGTAGAATGCTATGGTATTTGTATTGTTTGATGTATACGAAAAGAGTTCTGGCTCCTAGCTGTTGTCAAATAATTGTAAAAAAAATTTATCGGCATCTTAACTATGCAAGTGTGATCTGCTGATGGATAGGCGTTAGTTCTAGGTACTTTCTGGGTAGAATGCTATGGTATTTGTATTATTTGATGTTGTCGCAAAGAGTTCTGGCTCCTAGCTGTTGTCAAATAATTGTAAAAAAAATTTATCGGCATCTTAACTATACAAGTGTGATCTGCTGATGGATAGGCGTTAGTTCTAGGTACTTTCTGGGTAGAATGCTATGGTATTTGTATTGTTTGATGTATACGAAAAGAGTTCTGGGTCCTAGCTGTTGTCAAATAATTGTAAAAAAAATTTATCGGCATCTTAACTATGCAAGTGTGATCTGCTGATGGATAGGCGTTAGTTCTAGGTACTTTTTGGGTAGAATGCTATGGTATTTGTATTATTTGATGTGTTCGAAAAGAGTTCTGGCTCCTAGCTGTTGTCAAATAATTGTAGAAAAATTTTATCGGCATCTTAACTATACAAGTGTGATCTGCTGATGGATAGGCGTTAGTTCTAGGTACTTTCTGGGTAGAATGCTATGGTATTTGTATTGTTTGATGTTCACGAAAAGAGTTCTGGCTCCTAGCTGTTGTCAAATATGTCAGGAGACTGAATGTTAAAGAACTAACTTCGATGGAAACTGTTGTGGGAGAACTTGAGTCGTTGAAGGATGATGGTCGACTGACTTGAAGATTTTTCTTCTATGATGTGGGAGTTTTTGGAGAAGCTGAATTTGTGGGAGAAGGAGCATTTGGGAGAGTGAGCTTTTTGGTGATGCGTTTTCTAAGGATTGGTGGAGAGAACATAAAGATATAGATTGACTCGCATGATTGGTCGAGGAAGCGTACAAGAAGGACTTCTAGCTCGTTATTGAGTCGCGGTTATGATAAACGCAGTTGCTGATCTATTTCTGAGAATTGAGTTCAATGCACATGTTTTCCGTGGGCAAAGCGCATGGGGCCCTGTTTGCTTATCTAAAGTATAGGGCCCGGCGCCGAGTCGCCCCACGATAGTGCAGCTGCTATGCCCCTCGAAGCCCTTCCATGTGCATTTTGTTTTCGTCGCGGCCCGGTTTTATGACCGAGTCGAGTGGATTTTTCCGGCGGTCTTGGTCTATCCTCGGTTCCCACACGGATTAAAAATCGGAGGTACACTATCCCTTCGCTGGCGGGTGAACTCCGGGTCATCTGGCTTGCAGTATGATTTTTTAGTTTTACGACTTTTCCGAGAAACCGTGCCTAAACTATGTTCTCGTTGAATTCGAGTGGGTAAGGAGGGTCATTAGCACGCCATTGCATGCCATTGCACGCCATTGCATGTTCTTGCATGCCATTGCATGTTCTTGCATGCCATTGCATGCCGTTGCAAGCCATTGCATGCCATTGCACGCCATTGCAGGCCATTGCATGCCATTGCACGTCATTGCATGTCATTGCATGCCATTGCATGCCAATGGCGTGCAATGGCATGCCAATGGCGTGCAATGGCATACCAATGGCGTGCAATGGCATGCAATGGCATGCAATGCCATGCAATGCCATGCAATGCCATGCAATGGCGTGCAATAGCATGCAAAGGCATGCAATGGCATGCAATAATAAGCAATGGCGTGCAATAGCATGCAATGACATGCAATGGCATGCAATAGCATGCAATGGCGTGCAATGGCGTGCAATGGCGTGCAATGGCGTGCAATGGCGTGCAATGGCATGCCAGCCAGCCAGCCAGCCAGCCAATCAGCCAGAGAATCAGCCATGAAGCCGAATCCACAAAGACCATCTTATCATCCACACGCATTTGTTAATAAACAAAGGTAAAAGCAATGCTGATGAACGTTTTGGGGGATTCGATGGGACATTCCCGATACGAAGGCACGGAGGTTTTCTCTGCTTTTACCTTACTTTCGGTCATTTTGCGTCAAGATCTATCACGACGCTCGGAGGACGATTATAGGCGCATTTGTTAACAAACAAAGATAAAAGCAATGATGATGAAGGTTTTGGGGGATTCGATGGGACATTCCTGATACGACGGCACGGAGGTTTCCTCTGCTTTTACCTTAACCTCCGTGCCGTCGTATTTGGTTGTTTTTTTTTATATGTATTTAATAAGTATGGCATTTGTATTGTTTGATGTATACGAAAAGAGTTCTGGCTCCTAGCTGTTGTCAAATAATTGTAAAAAAATTTTATCGGCATCTTAACTATACAAGTGTGATCTGCTGATGCATAGGCGTTAGTTCTAGGTACTTTCTGGGTAGAATGCTATGGTATTTGTATTGTTTGATGTATACGAAATGAGTTCTGGCTCCTAACTGTTGTCAAATAATTGTAAAAAAATTTTATCGGCATCTTAACAATGCAAGTGTGATCTGCTGATGGATAGGCGTTAGTTCTAGGTACTTTTTGGGTAGAATGCTATGGTATTTGTATTATTTGATGTGTTCGAAAAGAGTTCTGGCTCCTAGCTGTTGTCAAATAATTGTAAAAAAATTTTATCGGCATCTTAACTATACAAGTGTGATCTGCTGATGGATAGGCGTTAGTTCTAGGTACTTTTTGGGTAGAATGCTATGGTATTTGTATTATTTGATGTTGTCGCAAAGAGTTCTGGCTCCTAGCTGTTGTCAAATAATTGTAAAAAAAATTTATCGGCATCTTAACTATACAAGTGTGATCTGCTGATGGATAGGCGTTAGTTCTAGGTACTTTCTGGGTAGAATGCTATGGTATTTGTATTGTTTGATGTATACGAAGAGAGTTCTGGGTCCTAGCTGTTGTCAAATAATTGTAAAAAAAATTTATCGGCATCTTAACTATGCAAGTGTGATCTGCTGATGGATAGGCGTTAGTTCTAGGTACTTTTCGGGTAGAATGCTATGGTATTTGTATTATTTGATGTGTTCGAAAAGAGTTCTGGCTCCTAGCTGTTGTCAAATAATTGTAGAAAAATTTTATCGGCATCTTAACTATACAAGTGTGATCTGCTGATGGATAGGCGTTAGTTCTAGGTACTTTCTGGGTAGAATGCTATGGTATTTGTATTGTTTGATGTTCACGAAAAGAGTTCTGGCTCCTAGCTGTTGTCAAATATGTCAGGAGACTGAATGTTAAAGAACTAACTTCGATGGAAACTGTCGTGGGAGAACTTGAGTCGTTGAAGGATGATGGTCGACTGACTTGAAGATTTTTCTTCTATGATGTGGGAGTTTTTGGAGAAGCTGAATTTGTGGGAGAAGGAGCATTTGGGAGAGTGAGCTTTTTGGTGATGCGTTTTCTAAGGATTGGTGGAGAGAACATAAAGATATAGATTGACTCGCATGATTGGTCGAGGAAGCGTACAAGAAGGACTTCTAGCTCGTTATTGAGTCGCGGTTATGATAAACGCAGTTGCTGATCTATTTCTGAGAATTGAGTTCAATGCACATGTTTTCCGTGGGCAAAGCGCATGGGGCCCTGTTTGCTTATCTAAAGTATAGGGCCCGGCGCCGAGTCGCCCCGCGATAGTGCAGCTGCTATGCCCCTCGAAGCCCTTCCATGTGCATTTTGTTTTCGTCGCGGCCCGGTTTTATGACCGAGTCGAGTGGATTTTTCCGGCGGTCTTGGTCTATCCTCGGTTCCCACACGGATTAAAAATCGGAGGTACACTATCCCTTCGCTGGCGGGTGAACTCCGGGTCATCTGGCTTGCAGTATGATTTTTTTGTTTTACGACTTTTCCGAGAAACCGTGCCTAAACTATGTTCTCGTTGAATTCGAGTTGGTAAGGAGGGTCATTAGCACGCCATTGCATGCCATTGCACGCCATTGCATGTTCTTGCATGCCATTGCATGTTCTTGCATGCCATTGCATGCCGTTGCAAGCCATTGCATGCCATTGCACGCCATTGCAGCCCATTGCATGCCATTGCACGTCATTGCATGTCATTGCATGCCATTGCATGCCAATGGCGTGCAATGGCATGCCAATGGCGTGCAATGGCATACCAATGGCGTGCAATGGCATGCAATGGCATGCAATGCCATGCAATGCCATGCAATGCCAAGCAATGGCGTGCAATAGCATGCAAAGGCATGCAATGGCATGCAATAATAAGCAATGGCGTGCAATGGCATACAATGACATGCAATAGCATGCAATGGCGTGCAATGGCGTGCCAATGGCGTGCCAATGGCGTGCAATGGCGTGCAATGGCATGCCAGCCAGCCAGCCAGCCAGCCAATCAGCCAGAGAATCAGCCATGAAGCCGAATCCACAAAGACCATCTTATCATCCACACGCATTTGTTAATAAACAAAGGTAAAAGCAATGCTGATGAACGTTTTGGGGGATTCGATGGGACATTCCTGATACGAAGGCACGGAGGTTTTCTCTGCTTTTACCTTACTTTCGGTCATTTTGCGTCAAGATCTATCACGACGCTCGGAGGACGATTATAGGCGCATTTGTTAACAAACAAAGATAAAAGCAATGATGATGAAGGTTTTGGGGGATTCGATGGGACATTCCTGATACGACGGCACGGAGGTTTCCTCTGCTTTTACCTTAACCTCCGTGCCGTCGTATTTGGTTGTTTTTTTTTATATGTATTTAATAAGTATGGCATTTGTATTGTTTGATGTATACGAAAAGAGTTCTGGCTCCTAGCTGTTGTCAAATAATTGTAAAAAAATTTTATCGGCATCTTAACTATACAAGTGTGATCTGCTGATGCATAGGCGTTAGTTCTAGGTACTTTCTGGGTAGAATGCTATGGTATTTGTATTGTTTGATGTATACGAAATGAGTTCTGGCTCCTAACTGTTGTCAAATAATTGTAAAAAAATTTTATCGGCATCTTAACAATGCAAGTGTGATCTGCTGATGGATAGGCGTTAGTTCTAGGTACTTTTTGGGTAGAATGCTATGGTATTTGTATTATTTGATGTGTTCGAAAAGAGTTCTGGCTCCTAGCTGTTGTCAAATAATTGTAAAAAAATTTTATCGGCATCTTAACTATACAAGTGTGATCTGCTGATGGATAGGCGTTAGTTCTAGGTACTTTTTGGGTAGAATGCTATGGTATTTGTATTATTTGATGTTGTCGCAAAGAGTTCTGGCTCCTAGCTGTTGTCAAATAATTGTAAAAAAAATTTATCGGCATCTTAACTATACAAGTGTGATCTGCTGATGGATAGGCGTTAGTTCTAGGTACTTTCTGGGTAGAATGCTATGGTATTTGTATTGTTTGATGTATACGAAGAGAGTTCTGGGTCCTAGCTGTTGTCAAATAATTGTAAAAAAAATTTATCGGCATCTTAACTATGCAAGTGTGATCTGCTGATGGATAGGCGTTAGTTCTAGGTACTTTTCGGGTAGAATGCTATGGTATTTGTATTATTTGATGTGTTCGAAAAGAGTTCTGGCTCCTAGCTGTTGTCAAATAATTGTAGAAAAATTTTATCGGCATCTTAACTATACAAGTGTGATCTGCTGATGGATAGGCGTTAGTTCTAGGTACTTTCTGGGTAGAATGCTATGGTATTTGTATTGTTTGATGTTCACGAAAAGAGTTCTGGCTCCTAGCTGTTGTCAAATATGTCAGGAGACTGAATGTTAAAGAACTAACTTCGATGGAAACTGTCGTGGGAGAACTTGAGTCGTTGAAGGATGATGGTCGACTGACTTGAAGATTTTTCTTCTATGATGTGGGAGTTTTTGGAGAAGCTGAATTTGTGGGAGAAGGAGCATTTGGGAGAGTGAGCTTTTTGGTGATGCGTTTTCTAAGGATTGGTGGAGAGAACATAAAGATATAGATTGACTCGCATGATTGGTCGAGGAAGCGTACAAGAAGGACTTCTAGCTCGTTATTGAGTCGCGGTTATGATAAACGCAGTTGCTGATCTATTTCTGAGAATTGAGTTCAATGCACATGTTTTCCGTGGGCAAAGCGCATGGGGCCCTGTTTGCTTATCTAAAGTATAGGGCCCGGCGCCGAGTCGCCCCGCGATAGTGCAGCTGCTATGCCCCTCGAAGCCCTTCCATGTGCATTTTGTTTTCGTCGCGGCCCGGTTTTATGACCGAGTCGAGTGGATTTTTCCGGCGGTCTTGGTCTATCCTCGGTTCCCACACGGATTAAAAATCGGAGGTACACTATCCCTTCGCTGGCGGGTGAACTCCGGGTCATCTGGCTTGCAGTATGATTTTTTTGTTTTACGACTTTTCCGAGAAACCGTGCCTAAACTATGTTCTCGTTGAATTCGAGTTGGTAAGGAGGGTCATTAGCACGCCATTGCATGCCATTGCACGCCATTGCATGTTCTTGCATGCCATTGCATGTTCTTGCATGCCATTGCATGCCGTTGCAAGCCATTGCATGCCATTGCACGCCATTGCAGCCCATTGCATGCCATTGCACGTCATTGCATGTCATTGCATGCCATTGCATGCCAATGGCGTGCAATGGCATGCCAATGGCGTGCAATGGCATACCAATGGCGTGCAATGGCATGCAATGGCATGCAATGCCATGCAATGCCATGCAATGCCATGCAATGGCGTGCAATAGCATGCAAAGGCATGCAATGGCATGCAATAATAAGCAATGGCGTGCAATAGCATGCAATGACATGCAATGGCATGCAATAGCATGCAATGGCGTGCAATGGCGTGCAATGGCGTGCAATGGCGTGCAATGGCATGCCAGCCAGCCAGCCAGCCAGCCAGCCAGCCAATCAGCCAGAGAATCAGCCATGAAGCCGAATCCACAAAGACCATCTTATCATCCACACGCATTTGTTAATAAACAAAGGTAAAAGCAATGCTGATGAACGTTTTGGGGGATTCGATGGGACATTCCTGATACGAAGGCACGGAGGTTTTCTCTGCTTTTACCTTACTTTCGGTCATTTTGCGTCAAGATCTATCACGACGCTCGGAGGACGATTATAGGCGCATTTGTTAACAAACAAAGATAAAAGCAATGATGATGAAGGTTTTGGGGGATTCGATGGGACATTCCTGATACGACGGCACGGAGGTTTCCTCTGCTTTTACCTTAACCTCCGTGCCGTCGTATTTGGTTGTTTTTTTTTATATGTATTTAATAAGTATGGCATTTGTATTGTTTGATGTATACGAAAAGAGTTCTGGCTCCTAGCTGTTGTCAAATAATTGTAAAAAAATTTTATCGGCATCTTAACTATACAAGTGTGATCTGCTGATGCATAGGCGTTAGTTCTAGGTACTTTCTGGGTAGAATGCTATGGTATTTGTATTGTTTGATGTATACGAAATGAGTTCTGGCTCCTAACTGTTGTCAAATAATTGTAAAAAAATTTTATCGGCATCTTAACAATGCAAGTGTGATCTGCTGATGGATAGGCGTTAGTTCTAGGTACTTTTTGGGTAGAATGCTATGGTATTTGTATTATTTGATGTGTTCGAAAAGAGTTCTGGCTCCTAGCTGTTGTCAAATAATTGTAAAAAAATTTTATCGGCATCTTAACTATACAAGTGTGATCTGCTGATGGATAGGCGTTAGTTCTAGGTACTTTTTGGGTAGAATGCTATGGTATTTGTATTATTTGATGTTGTCGCAAAGAGTTCTGGCTCCTAGCTGTTGTCAAATAATTGTAAAAAAAATTTATCGGCATCTTAACTATACAAGTGTGATCTGCTGATGGATAGGCGTTAGTTCTAGGTACTTTCTGGGTAGAATGCTATGGTATTTGTATTGTTTGATGTATACGAAGAGAGTTCTGGGTCCTAGCTGTTGTCAAATAATTGTAAAAAAAATTTATCGGCATCTTAACTATGCAAGTGTGATCTGCTGATGGATAGGCGTTAGTTCTAGGTACTTTTCGGGTAGAATGCTATGGTATTTGTATTATTTGATGTGTTCGAAAAGAGTTCTGGCTCCTAGCTGTTGTCAAATAATTGTAGAAAAATTTTATCGGCATCTTAACTATACAAGTGTGATCTGCTGATGGATAGGCGTTAGTTCTAGGTACTTTCTGGGTAGAATGCTATGGTATTTGTATTGTTTGATGTTCACGAAAAGAGTTCTGGCTCCTAGCTGTTGTCAAATATGTCAGGAGACTGAATGTTAAAGAACTAACTTCGATGGAAACTGTCGTGGGAGAACTTGAGTCGTTGAAGGATGATGGTCGACTGACTTGAAGATTTTTCTTCTATGATGTGGGAGTTTTTGGAGAAGCTGAATTTGTGGGAGAAGGAGCATTTGGGAGAGTGAGCTTTTTGGTGATGCGTTTTCTAAGGATTGGTGGAGAGAACATAAAGATATAGATTGACTCGCATGATTGGTCGAGGAAGCGTACAAGAAGGACTTCTAGCTCGTTATTGAGTCGCGGTTATGATAAACGCAGTTGCTGATCTATTTCTGAGAATTGAGTTCAATGCACATGTTTTCCGTGGGCAAAGCGCATGGGGCCCTGTTTGCTTATCTAAAGTATAGGGCCCGGCGCCGAGTCGCCCCGCGATAGTGCAGCTGCTATGCCCCTCGAAGCCCTTCCATGTGCATTTTGTTTTCGTCGCGGCCCGGTTTTATGACCGAGTCGAGTGGATTTTTCCGGCGGTCTTGGTCTATCCTCGGTTCCCACACGGATTAAAAATCGGAGGTACACTATCCCTTCGCTGGCGGGTGAACTCCGGGTCATCTGGCTTGCAGTATGATTTTTTTGTTTTACGACTTTTCCGAGAAACCGTGCCTAAACTATGTTCTCGTTGAATTCGAGTTGGTAAGGAGGGTCATTAGCACGCCATTGCATGCCATTGCACGCCATTGCATGTTCTTGCATGCCATTGCATGTTCTTGCATGCCATTGCATGCCGTTGCAAGCCATTGCATGCCATTGAACGCCATTGCAGCCCATTGCATGCCATTGCACGTCATTGCATGTCATTGCATGCCATTGCATGCCAATGGCGTGCAATGGCATGCCAATGGCGTGCAATGGCATACCAATGGCGTGCAATGGCATGCAATGGCATGCAATGCCATGCAATGCCATGCAATGCCATGCAATGGCGTGCAATAGCATGCAAAGGCATGCAATGCCGTGCAATAGCATGCAAAGGCATGCAATGGCATGTAATAATAAGCAATGGCGTGCAATGGCATGCAATGACATGCAATGGCATGCAATTGCGTGCCAATGGCGTGCCAATGGCGTGCAATGGCGTGCAATGGCGTGCAATGGCGTGCAATGGCATGCCAGCCAGCCAGCCAGCCAGCCAGCCAATCAGCCAGAGAATCAGCCATGAAGCCGAATCCACAAAGACCATCTTATCATCCACACGCATTTGTTAATAAACAAAGGTAAAAGCAATGCTGATGAACGTTTTGGGGGATTCGATGGGACATTCCTGATACGAAGGCACGGAGGTTTTCTCTGCTTTTACCTTACTTTCGGTCATTTTGCGTCAAGATCTATCACGACGCTCGGAGGACGATTATAGGCGCATTTGTTAACAAACAAAGATAAAAGCAATGATGATGAAGGTTTTGGGGGATTCGATGGGACATTCCTGATACGACGGCACGGAGGTTTCCTCTGCTTTTACCTTAACCTCCGTGCCGTCGTATTTGGTTGTTTTTTTTTATATGTATTTAATAAGTATGGTATTTGTATTGTTTGATGTATACGAAAAGAGTTCTGGCTCCTAGCTGTTGTCAAATAATTGTAAAAAAATTTTATCGGCATCTTAACTATACAAGTGTGATCTGCTGATGCATAGGCGTTAGTTCTAGGTACTTTCTGGGTAGAATGCTATGGTATTTGTATTGTTTGATGTATACGAAAAGAGTTCTGGCTCCTAGCTGTTGTCAAATAATTGTAAAAAAAATTTATCGGCATCTTAACTATGCAAGTGTGATCTGGTGATGGATAGGCGTTAGTTCTAGGTACTTTCTGGGTAGAATGCTATGGTATTTGTATTATTTGATGTTGTCGCAAAGAGTTCTGGCTCCTAGCTGTTGTCAAATAATTGTAAAAAAAATTTATCGGCATCTTAACTATACAAGTGTGATCTGCTGATGGATAGGCGTTAGTTCTAGGTACTTTCTGGGTAGAATGCTATGGTATTTGTATTGTTTGATGTATACGAAAAGAGTTCTGGGTCCTAGCTGTTGTCAAATAATTGTAAAAAAAATTTATCGGCATCTTAACTATGCAAGTGTGATCTGCTGATGGATAGGCGTTAGTTCTAGGTACTTTTTGGGTAGAATGCTATGGTATTTGTATTATTTGATGTGTTCGAAAAGAGTTCTGGCTCCTAGCTGTTGTCAAATAATTGTAGAAAAATTTTATCGGCATCTTAACTATACAAGTGTGATCTGCTGATGGATAGGCGTTAGTTCTAGGTACTTTCTGGGTAGAATGCTATGGTATTTGTATTGTTTGATGTTCACGCAAAGAGTTCTGGCTCCTAGCTGTTGTCAAATATGTCAGGAGACTGAATGTTAAAGAACTAACTTCGATGGAAACTGTCGTGGGAGAACTTGAGTCGTTGAAGGATGATGGTCGACTGACTTGAAGATTTTTCTTCTATGATGTGGGAGTTTTTGGAGAAGCTGAATTTGTGGGAGAAGGAGCATTTGGGAGAGTGAGCTTTTTGGTGATGCGTTTTCTAAGGATTGGTGGAGAGAACATAAAGATATGGATTGACTCGCATGATTCGTCGAGGAAGCGTACAAGAAGGACTTCTAGCTCGTTATTGAGTCGCGGTTATGATAAACGCAGTTGCTGATCTATTTCTGAGAATTGAGTACAATGCACATGTTTTCCGTGGGCAAAGCGCATGGGGCCCTGTTTGCTTATCTAAAGTATAGGGCCCGGCGCCGAGTCGCCCCGCGATAGTGCAGCTGCTATGCCCCTCGAAGCCCTTCCATGTGCATTTTGTTTTCGTCGCGGCCCGGTTTTATGACCGAGTCGAGTGGCTTTTTCCGGCGGTCTTGGTCTATCCTCGGTTCCCACACGGATTAAAAATCGGAGGTACACTATCCCTTCGCTGGCGGGTGAACTCCGGGTCATCTGGCTTGCAGTATGATTTTTTTGTTTTACGACTTTTCCGAGAAACCGTGCCTAAACTATGTTCTCGTTGAATTCGAGTTGGTAAGGAGGGTCATTAGCACGCCATTGCATGCCATTGCACGCCATTGCATGTTCTTGCATGCCATTGCATGTTCTTGCATGCCATTGCATGCCGTTGCAAGCCATTGCATGCCATTGCACGCCATTGCAGGCCATTGCATGCCATTGCACGTCATTGCATGTCATTGCATGCCATTGCATGCCAATGGCGTGCAATGGCGTGCAATGGCATGCCAGCCAGCCAGCCAGCCAGCCAGCCAGCCAGCCAATCAGCCAGAGAATCAGCCATGAAGCCGAATCCACAAAGACCATCTTATCATCCACACGCATTTGTTAATAAACAAAGGTAAAAGCAATGCTGATGAACGTTTTGGGGGATTCGATGGGACATTCCTGATACGAAGGCACGGAGGTTTTCTCTGCTTTTACCTTACTTTCGGTCATTTTGCGTCAAGATCTATCACGACGCTCGGAGGACGATTATAGGCGCATTTGTTAACAAACAAAGATAAAAGCAATGATGATGAAGGTTTTGGGGGATTCGATGGGACATTCCTGATACGACGTCACGGAGGTTTCCTCTGCTTTTACCTTAACCTCCGTGCCGTCGTATTTGGTTGTTTTTTTTTATATGTATTTAATAAGTATGGTATTTGTATTGTTTGATGTATACGAAAAGAGTTCTGGCTCCTAGCTGTTGTCAAATAATTGTAAAAAAATTTTATCGGCATCTTAACTATACAAGTGTGATCTGCTGATGCATAGGCGTTAGTTCTAGGTACTTTCTGGGTAGAATGCTATGGTATTTGTATTGTTTGATGTATACGCAATGAGTTCTGGCTCCTAACTGTTGTCAAATAATTGTAAAAAAATTTTATCGGCATCTTAACAATGCAAGTGTGATCTGCTGATGGATAGGCGTTAGTTCTAGGTACTTTTTGGGTACAATGCTATGGTATTTGTATTATTTGATGTATACGAAAAGAGTTCTGGGTCCTAGCTGTTGTCAAATAATTGTAAAAAAAATGTATCGGCATCTTAACTATGCAAGTGTGATCTGCTGATGGATAGGCGTTAGTTCTAGGTACTTTTTGGGTAGAATGCTATGGTATTTGTATTATTTGATGTGTTCGAAAAGAGTTCTGGCTCCTAGCTGTTGTCAAATAATTGTAGAAAAATTTTATCGGCATCTTAACTATACAAGTGTGATCTGCTGATGGATAGGCGTTAGTTCTAGGTACTTTCTGGGTAGAATGCTATGGTATTTGTATTGTTTGATGTTCACGAAAAGAGTTCTGGCTCCTAGCTGTTGTCAAATATGTCAGGAGACTGAATGTTAAAGAACTAACTTCGATGGAAACTGTCGTGGGAGAACTTGAGTCGTTGAAGGATGATGGTCGACTGACTTGAAGATTTTTCTTCTATGATGTGGGAGTTTTTGGAGAAGCTGAATTTGTGGGAGAAGGAGCATTTGGGAGAGTGAGCTTTTTGGTGATGCGTTTTCTAAGGATTGGTGGAGAGAACATAAAGATATAGATTGACTCGCATGATTCGTCGAGGAAGCGTGCAAGAAGGACTTCTAGCTCGTTATTGAGTCGCGGTTATGATAAACGCAGTTGCTGATCTATTTCTGAGAATTGAGTTCAATGCACATGTTTTCCGTGGGCAAAGCGCATGGGGCCCTGTTTGCTTATCTAAAGTATAGGGCCCGGCGCCGAGTCGCCCCGCGATAGTGCAGCTGCTATGCCCCTCGAAGCCCTTCCATGTGCATTTTGTTTTCGTCGCGGCCCGGTTTTATGACCGAGTCGAGTGGATTTTTCCGGCGGTCTTGGTCTATCCTCGGTTCCCACACGGATTAAAAATCGGAGGTACACTATCCCTTCGCTGGCGGGTGAACTCCGGGTCATCTGGCTTGCAGTATGATTTTTTTGTTTTACGACTTTTCCGAGAAACCGTGCCTAAACTATGTTCTCGTTGAATTCGAGTTGGTAAGGAGGGTCATTAGCACGCCATTGCATGCCATTGCACGCCATTGCATGTTCTTGCATGCCATTGCATGTTCTTGCATGCCATTGCATGCCGTTGCAAGCCATTGCATGCCATTGCACGCCATTGCAGCCCATTGCATGCCATTGCACGTCATTGCATGTCATTGCATGCCATTGCATGCCAATGGCGTGCAATGGCATGCCAATGGCGTGCAATGGCATACCAATGGCGTGCAATGGCATGCAATGGCATGCAATGCCATGCAATGCCATGCAATGCCATGCAATGGCGTGCAATAGCATGCAAAGGCATGCAATGGCATGCAATAATAAGCAATGGCGTGCAATAGCATGCAATGACATGCAATGGCATGCAATAGCATGCAATGGCGTGCAATGGCGTGCAATGGCGTGCAATGGCGTGCAATGGCATGCCAGCCAGCCAGCCAGCCAGCCAGCCAGCCAATCAGCCAGAGAATCAGCCATGAAGCCGAATCCACAAAGACCATCTTATCATCCACACGCATTTGTTAATAAACAAAGGTAAAAGCAATGCTGATGAACGTTTTGGGGGATTCGATGGGACATTCCTGATACGAAGGCACGGAGGTTTTCTCTGCTTTTACCTTACTTTCGGTCATTTTGCGTCAAGATCTATCACGACGCTCGGAGGACGATTATAGGCGCATTTGTTAACAAACAAAGATAAAAGCAATGATGATGAAGGTTTTGGGGGATTCGATGGGACATTCCTGATACGACGGCACGGAGGTTTCCTCTGCTTTTACCTTAACCTCCGTGCCGTCGTATTTGGTTGTTTTTTTTTATATGTATTTAATAAGTATGGCATTTGTATTGTTTGATGTATACGAAAAGAGTTCTGGCTCCTAGCTGTTGTCAAATAATTGTAAAAAAATTTTATCGGCATCTTAACTATACAAGTGTGATCTGCTGATGCATAGGCGTTAGTTCTAGGTACTTTCTGGGTAGAATGCTATGGTATTTGTATTGTTTGATGTATACGAAATGAGTTCTGGCTCCTAACTGTTGTCAAATAATTGTAAAAAAATTTTATCGGCATCTTAACAATGCAAGTGTGATCTGCTGATGGATAGGCGTTAGTTCTAGGTACTTTTTGGGTAGAATGCTATGGTATTTGTATTATTTGATGTGTTCGAAAAGAGTTCTGGCTCCTAGCTGTTGTCAAATAATTGTAAAAAAATTTTATCGGCATCTTAACTATACAAGTGTGATCTGCTGATGGATAGGCGTTAGTTCTAGGTACTTTTTGGGTAGAATGCTATGGTATTTGTATTATTTGATGTTGTCGCAAAGAGTTCTGGCTCCTAGCTGTTGTCAAATAATTGTAAAAAAAATTTATCGGCATCTTAACTATACAAGTGTGATCTGCTGATGGATAGGCGTTAGTTCTAGGTACTTTCTGGGTAGAATGCTATGGTATTTGTATTGTTTGATGTATACGAAGAGAGTTCTGGGTCCTAGCTGTTGTCAAATAATTGTAAAAAAAATTTATCGGCATCTTAACTATGCAAGTGTGATCTGCTGATGGATAGGCGTTAGTTCTAGGTACTTTTCGGGTAGAATGCTATGGTATTTGTATTATTTGATGTGTTCGAAAAGAGTTCTGGCTCCTAGCTGTTGTCAAATAATTGTAGAAAAATTTTATCGGCATCTTAACTATACAAGTGTGATCTGCTGATGGATAGGCGTTAGTTCTAGGTACTTTCTGGGTAGAATGCTATGGTATTTGTATTGTTTGATGTTCACGAAAAGAGTTCTGGCTCCTAGCTGTTGTCAAATATGTCAGGAGACTGAATGTTAAAGAACTAACTTCGATGGAAACTGTCGTGGGAGAACTTGAGTCGTTGAAGGATGATGGTCGACTGACTTGAAGATTTTTCTTCTATGATGTGGGAGTTTTTGGAGAAGCTGAATTTGTGGGAGAAGGAGCATTTGGGAGAGTGAGCTTTTTGGTGATGCGTTTTCTAAGGATTGGTGGAGAGAACATAAAGATATAGATTGACTCGCATGATTGGTCGAGGAAGCGTACAAGAAGGACTTCTAGCTCGTTATTGAGTCGCGGTTATGATAAACGCAGTTGCTGATCTATTTCTGAGAATTGAGTTCAATGCACATGTTTTCCGTGGGCAAAGCGCATGGGGCCCTGTTTGCTTATCTAAAGTATAGGGCCCGGCGCCGAGTCGCCCCGCGATAGTGCAGCTGCTATGCCCCTCGAAGCCCTTCCATGTGCATTTTGTTTTCGTCGCGGCCCGGTTTTATGACCGAGTCGAGTGGATTTTTCCGGCGGTCTTGGTCTATCCTCGGTTCCCACACGGATTAAAAATCGGAGGTACACTATCCCTTCGCTGGCGGGTGAACTCCGGGTCATCTGGCTTGCAGTATGATTTTTTTGTTTTACGACTTTTCCGAGAAACCGTGCCTAAACTATGTTCTCGTTGAATTCGAGTTGGTAAGGAGGGTCATTAGCACGCCATTGCATGCCATTGCACGCCATTGCATGTTCTTGCATGCCATTGCATGTTCTTGCATGCCATTGCATGCCGTTGCAAGCCATTGCATGCCATTGAACGCCATTGCAGCCCATTGCATGCCATTGCACGTCATTGCATGTCATTGCATGCCATTGCATGCCAATGGCGTGCAATGGCATGCCAATGGCGTGCAATGGCATACCAATGGCGTGCAATGGCATGCAATGGCATGCAATGCCATGCAATGCCATGCAATGCCATGCAATGGCGTGCAATAGCATGCAAAGGCATGCAATGCCGTGCAATAGCATGCAAAGGCATGCAATGGCATGTAATAATAAGCAATGGCGTGCAATGGCATGCAATGACATGCAATGGCATGCAATGGCGTGCCAATGGCGTGCCAATGGCGTGCAATGGCGTGCAATGGCGTGCAATGGCGTGCAATGGCATGCCAGCCAGCCAGCCAGCCAGCCAGCCAATCAGCCAGAGAATCAGCCATGAAGCCGAATCCACAAAGACCATCTTATCATCCACACGCATTTGTTAATAAACAAAGGTAAAAGCAATGCTGATGAACGTTTTGGGGGATTCGATGGGACATTCCTGATACGAAGGCACGGAGGTTTTCTCTGCTTTTACCTTACTTTCGGTCATTTTGCGTCAAGATCTATCACGACGCTCGGAGGACGATTATAGGCGCATTTGTTAACAAACAAAGATAAAAGCAATGATGATGAAGGTTTTGGGGGATTCGATGGGACATTCCTGATACGACGGCACGGAGGTTTCCTCTGCTTTTACCTTAACCTCCGTGCCGTCGTATTTGGTTGTTTTTTTTTATATGTATTTAATAAGTATGGTATTTGTATTGTTTGATGTATACGAAAAGAGTTCTGGCTCCTAGCTGTTGTCAAATAATTGTAAAAAAATTTTATCGGCATCTTAACTATACAAGTGTGATCTGCTGATGCATAGGCGTTAGTTCTAGGTACTTTCTGGGTAGAATGCTATGGTATTTGTATTGTTTGATGTATACGAAAAGAGTTCTGGCTCCTAGCTGTTGTCAAATAATTGTAAAAAAAATTTATCGGCATCTTAACTATGCAAGTGTGATCTGGTGATGGATAGGCGTTAGTTCTAGGTACTTTCTGGGTAGAATGCTATGGTATTTGTATTATTTGATGTTGTCGCAAAGAGTTCTGGCTCCTAGCTGTTGTCAAATAATTGTAAAAAAAATTTATCGGCATCTTAACTATACAAGTGTGATCTGCTGATGGATAGGCGTTAGTTCTAGGTACTTTCTGGGTAGAATGCTATGGTATTTGTATTGTTTGATGTATACGAAAAGAGTTCTGGGTCCTAGCTGTTGTCAAATAATTGTAAAAAAAATTTATCGGCATCTTAACTATGCAAGTGTGATCTGCTGATGGATAGGCGTTAGTTCTAGGTACTTTTTGGGTAGAATGCTATGGTATTTGTATTATTTGATGTGTTCGAAAAGAGTTCTGGCTCCTAGCTGTTGTCAAATAATTGTAGAAAAATTTTATCGGCATCTTAACTATACAAGTGTGATCTGCTGATGGATAGGCGTTAGTTCTAGGTACTTTCTGGGTAGAATGCTATGGTATTTGTATTGTTTGATGTTCACGCAAAGAGTTCTGGCTCCTAGCTGTTGTCAAATATGTCAGGAGACTGAATGTTAAAGAACTAACTTCGATGGAAACTGTCGTGGGAGAACTTGAGTCGTTGAAGGATGATGGTCGACTGACTTGAAGATTTTTCTTCTATGATGTGGGAGTTTTTGGAGAAGCTGAATTTGTGGGAGAAGGAGCATTTGGGAGAGTGAGCTTTTTGGTGATGCGTTTTCTAAGGATTGGTGGAGAGAACATAAAGATATGGATTGACTCGCATGATTCGTCGAGGAAGCGTACAAGAAGGACTTCTAGCTCGTTATTGAGTCGCGGTTATGATAAACGCAGTTGCTGATCTATTTCTGAGAATTGAGTACAATGCACATGTTTTCCGTGGGCAAAGCGCATGGGGCCCTGTTTGCTTATCTAAAGTATAGGGCCCGGCGCCGAGTCGCCCCGCGATAGTGCAGCTGCTATGCCCCTCGAAGCCCTTCCATGTGCATTTTGTTTTCGTCGCGGCCCGGTTTTATGACCGAGTCGAGTGGCTTTTTCCGGCGGTCTTGGTCTATCCTCGGTTCCCACACGGATTAAAAATCGGAGGTACACTATCCCTTCGCTGGCGGGTGAACTCCGGGTCATCTGGCTTGCAGTATGATTTTTTTGTTTTACGACTTTTCCGAGAAACCGTGCCTAAACTATGTTCTCGTTGAATTCGAGTTGGTAAGGAGGGTCATTAGCACGCCATTGCATGCCATTGCACGCCATTGCATGTTCTTGCATGCCATTGCATGTTCTTGCATGCCATTGCATGCCGTTGCAAGCCATTGCATGCCATTGCACGCCATTGCAGGCCATTGCATGCCATTGCACGTCATTGCATGTCATTGCATGCCATTGCATGCCAATGGCGTGCAATGGCGTGCAATGGCATGCCAGCCAGCCAGCCAGCCAGCCAGCCAGCCAGCCAATCAGCCAGAGAATCAGCCATGAAGCCGAATCCACAAAGACCATCTTATCATCCACACGCATTTGTTAATAAACAAAGGTAAAAGCAATGCTGATGAACGTTTTGGGGGATTCGATGGGACATTCCTGATACGAAGGCACGGAGGTTTTCTCTGCTTTTACCTTACTTTCGGTCATTTTGCGTCAAGATCTATCACGACGCTCGGAGGACGATTATAGGCGCATTTGTTAACAAACAAAGATAAAAGCAATGATGATGAAGGTTTTGGGGGATTCGATGGGACATTCCTGATACGACGTCACGGAGGTTTCCTCTGCTTTTACCTTAACCTCCGTGCCGTCGTATTTGGTTGTTTTTTTTTATATGTATTTAATAAGTATGGTATTTGTATTGTTTGATGTATACGAAAAGAGTTCTGGCTCCTAGCTGTTGTCAAATAATTGTAAAAAAATTTTATCGGCATCTTAACTATACAAGTGTGATCTGCTGATGCATAGGCGTTAGTTCTAGGTACTTTCTGGGTAGAATGCTATGGTATTTGTATTGTTTGATGTATACGCAATGAGTTCTGGCTCCTAACTGTTGTCAAATAATTGTAAAAAAATTTTATCGGCATCTTAACAATGCAAGTGTGATCTGCTGATGGATAGGCGTTAGTTCTAGGTACTTTTTGGGTACAATGCTATGGTATTTGTATTATTTGATGTATACGAAAAGAGTTCTGGGTCCTAGCTGTTGTCAAATAATTGTAAAAAAAATGTATCGGCATCTTAACTATGCAAGTGTGATCTGCTGATGGATAGGCGTTAGTTCTAGGTACTTTTTGGGTAGAATGCTATGGTATTTGTATTATTTGATGTGTTCGAAAAGAGTTCTGGCTCCTAGCTGTTGTCAAATAATTGTAGAAAAATTTTATCGGCATCTTAACTATACAAGTGTGATCTGCTGATGGATAGGCGTTAGTTCTAGGTACTTTCTGGGTAGAATGCTATGGTATTTGTATTGTTTGATGTTCACGAAAAGAGTTCTGGCTCCTAGCTGTTGTCAAATATGTCAGGAGACTGAATGTTAAAGAACTAACTTCGATGGAAACTGTCGTGGGAGAACTTGAGTCGTTGAAGGATGATGGTCGACTGACTTGAAGATTTTTCTTCTATGATGTGGGAGTTTTTGGAGAAGCTGAATTTGTGGGAGAAGGAGCATTTGGGAGAGTGAGCTTTTTGGTGATGCGTTTTCTAAGGATTGGTGGAGAGAACATAAAGATATAGATTGACTCGCATGATTCGTCGAGGAAGCGTGCAAGAAGGACTTCTAGCTCGTTATTGAGTCGCGGTTATGATAAACGCAGTTGCTGATCTATTTCTGAGAATTGAGTTCAATGCACATGTTTTCCGTGGGCAAAGCGCATGGGGCCCTGTTTGCTTATCTAAAGTATAGGGCCCGGCGCCGAGTCGCCCCGCGATAGTGCAGCTGCTATGCCCCTCGAAGCCCTTCCATGTGCATTTTGTTTTCGTCGCGGCCCGGTTTTATGACCGAGTCGAGTGGATTTTTCCGGCGGTCTTGGTCTATCCTCGGTTCCCACACGGATTAAAAATCGGAGGTACACTATCCCTTCGCTGGCGGGTGAACTCCGGGTCATCTGGCTTGCAGTATGATTTTTTTGTTTTACGACTTTTCCGAGAAACCGTGCCTAAACTATGTTCTCGTTGAATTCGAGTGGGTACGGAGGGTCATTAGCACGCCATTGCATGCCATTGCACGCCATTGCATGTTCTTGCATGCCATTGCATGTTCTTGCATGCCATTGCATGCCGTTGCAAGCCATTGCATGCCATTGCACGCCATTGCAGGCCATTGCATGCCATTGCACGTCATTGCATGTCATTGCATGCCATTGCATGCCAATGGCGTGCAATGGCATGCCAATGGCGTGCAATGGCATACCAATGGCGTGCAATGGCATGCAATGTCATGCAATGCCATGCAATGCCATGCAATGCCATGCAATGGCGTGCAATAGCATGCAAAGGCATGCAATGGCGTGCAATAGCATGCAAAGGCATGCAATGGCATGCAATAATAAGCAATGGCGTGCAATGGCATGCAATGACATGCAATGGCATGCAATGGCGTGCCAATGGCGTGCCAATGGCGTGCAATGGCGTGCAATGGCATGCCAGCCAGCCAGCCAGCCAGCCAATCAGCCAGAGAATCAGCCATGAAGCCGAATCCACAAAGACCATCTTATCATCCACACGCATTTGTTAATAAACAAAGGTAAAAGCAATGCTGATGAACGTTTTGGGGGATTCGATGGGACATTCCTGATACGAAGGCACGGAGGTTTTCTCTGCTTTTACCTTACTTTCGGTCATTTTGCGTCAAGATCTATCACGACGCTCGGAGGACGATTATAGGCGCATTTGTTAACAAACAAAGATAAAAGCAATGATGATGAAGGTTTTGGGGGATTCGATGGGACATTCCTGATACGACGGCACGGAGGTTTCCTCTGCTTTTACCTTAACCTCCGTGCCGTCGTATTTGGTTGTTTTTTTTATATGTATTTAATAAGTATGGTATTTGTATTGTTTGATGTATACGAAAAGAGTTCTGGCTCCTAGCTGTTGTCAAATAATTGTAAAAAAATTTTATCGGCATCTTAACTATACAAGTGTGATCTGCTGATGCATAGGCGTTAGTTCTAGGTACTTTCTGGGTAGAATGCTATGGTATTTGTATTGTTTGATGTATACGAAATGAGTTCTGGCTCCTAACTGTTGTCAAATAATTGTAAAAAAATTTTATCGGCATCTTAACAATGCAAGTGTGATCTGCTGATGGATAGGCGTTAGTTGTAGGTACTTTTTGGGTAGAATGCTATGGTATTTGTATTATTTGATGTGTTCGAAAAGAGTTCTGGCTCCTAGCTGTTGTCAAATAATTGTAAAAAAATTTTATCGGCATCTTAACTATACAAGTGTGATCTGCTGATGGATAGGCGTTAGTTCTAGGTACTTTCTGGGTAGAATGCTATGGTATTTGTATTGTTTGATGTATACGAAAAGAGTTCTGGCTCCTAGCTGTTGTCAAATAATTGTAAAAAAAATTTATCGGCATCTTAACTATGCAAGTGTGATCTGCTGATGGATAGGCGTTAGTTCTAGGTACTTTCTGGGTAGAATGCTATGGTATTTGTATTATTTGATGTTGTCGCAAAGAGTTCTGGCTCCTAGCTGTTGTCAAATAATTGTAAAAAAAATTTATCGGCATCTTAACTATACAAGTGTGATCTGCTGATGGATAGGCGTTAGTTCTAGGTACTTTTTGGGTAGAATGCTATGGTATTTGTATTATTTGATGTGTTCGAAAAGAGTTCTGGCTCCTAGCTGTTGTCAAATAATTGTAGAAAAATTTTATCGGCATCTTAACTATACAAGTGTGATCTGCTGATGGATAGGCGTTAGTTCTAGGTACTTTCTGGGTAGAATGTTATGGTATTTGTATTGTTTGATGTTCACGAAAAGAGTTCTGGCTCCTAGCTGTTGTCAAATATGTCAGGAGACTGAATGTTAAAGAACTAACTTCGATGGAAACTGTCGTGGGAGAACTTGAGGCGTTGAAGGATGATGGTCGACTGACTTGAAGATTTTTCTTCTATGATGTGGGAGTTTTTGGAGAAGCTGAATTTGTGGGAGAAGGAGCATTTGGGAGAGTGAGCTTTTTGGTGATGCGTTTTCTAAGGATTGGTGGAGAGAACATAAAGATATAGATTGACTCGCATGATTGGTCGAGGAAGCGTACAAGAAGGACTTCTAGCTCGTTATTGAGTCGCGGTTATGATAAACGCAGTTGCTGATCTATTTCTGAGAATTGAGTTCAATGCACATGTTTTCCGTGGGCAAAGCGCATGGGGCCCTGTTTGCTTATCTAAAGTATAGGGCCCGGCGCCGAGTCGCCCCGCGATAGTGCAGCTGCTATGCCCCTCGAAGCCCTTCCATGTGCATTTTGTTTTCGTCGCGGCCCGGTTTTATGACCGAGTCGAGTGGATTTTTCCGGCGGTCTTGGTCTATCCTCGGTTCCCACACGGATTAAAAATCGGAGGTACACTATCCCTTCGCTGGCGGGTGAACTCCGGGTCATCTGGCTTGCAGTATGTTTTTTTTGTTTTACGACTTTTCCGAGAAACCGTGCCTAAACTATGTTCTCGTTGAATTCGAGTTGGTAAGGAGGGTAATTAGCACGCCATTGCATGCCATTGCACGCCATTGCATGTTCTTGCATGCCATTGCATGTTCTTGCATGCCATTGCATGCCGTTGCAAGCCATTGCATGCCATTGCACGCCATTGCAGGCCATTGCATGCCATTGCACGTCATTGCATGTCATTGCATGCCATTGCATGCCAATGGCGTGCAATGGCATACCAATGGCGTGCAATGGCATGCAATGCCATGCAATGCCATGCAATGCCAAGCAATGGCGTGCAATAGCATGCAAAGGCATGCAATGGCATGCAATAATAAGCAATGGCGTGCAATGGCATGCAATGACATGCAATGGCATGCAATAGCATGCAATGGCGTGCAATGGCGTGCCAATGGCGTGCCAATGGCGTGCAATGGCGTGCAATGGCGTGCAATGGCATGTCAGCCAGCCAGCCAGCCAGCCAGCCAGCCAGCCAGCCAATCAGCCAGAGAATCAGCCATGAAGCCGAATCCACAAAGACCATCTTATCATCCACACGCATTTGTTAATAAACAAAGGTAAAAGCAATGCTGATGAACGTTTTGGGGGATTCGATGGGACATTCCTGATACGAAGGCACGGAGGTTTTCTCTGCTTTTACCTTACTTTCGGTCATTTTGCGTCAAGATCTATCACGACGCTCGGAGGACGATTATAGGCGCATTTGTTAACAAACAAAGATAAAAGCAATGATGATGAAGGTTTTGGGGGATTCGATGGGACATTCCTGATACGACGGCACGGAGGTTTCCTCTGCTTTTACCTTAACCTCCGTGCCGTCGTATTTGGTTGTTTTTTTTTATATGTATTTAATAAGTATGGTATTTGTATTGTTTGATGTATACGAAAAGAGTTCTGGCTCCTAGCTGTTGTCAAATAATTGTAAAAAAATTTTATCGGCATCTTAACTATACAAGTGTGATCTGCTGATGCATAGGCGTTAGTTCTAGGTACTTTCTGGGTAGAATGCTATGGTATTTGTATTGTTTGATGTATACGAAATGAGTTCTGGCTCCTAACTGTTGTCAAATAATTGTAAAAAAATTTTATCGGCATCTTAACAATGCAAGTGTGATCTGCTGATGGATAGGCGTTAGTTCTAGGTACTTTTTGGGTAGAATGCTATGGTATTTGTATTATTTGATGTGTTCGAAAAGAGTTCTGGCTCCTAGCTGTTGTCAAATAATTATAAAAAAATTTTATCGGCATCTTAACTATACAAGTGTGATCTGCTGATGGATAGGCGTTAGTTCTAGGTACTTTTTGGGTAGAATGCTATGGTATTTGTATTATTTGATGTTGTCGCAAAGAGTTCTGGCTCCTAGCTGTTGTCAAATAATTGTAAAAAAAATTTATCGGCATCTTAACTATGCAAGTGTGATCTGCTGATGGATAGGCGTTAGTTCTAGGTACTTTTTGGGTAGAATGCTATGGTATTTGTATTATTTGATGTGTTCGAAAAGAGTTCTGGCTCCTAGCTGTTGTCAAATAATTGTAGAAAAATTTTATCGGCATCTTAACTATACAAGTGTGATCTGCTGATGGATAGGCGTTAGTTCTAGGTACTTTCTGGGTAGAATGCTATGGTATTTGTATTGTTTGATGTTCACGAAAAGAGTTCTGGCTCCTAGCTGTTGTCAAATATGTCAGGAGACTGAATGTTAAAGAACTAACTTCGATGGAAACTGTCGTGGGAGAACTTGAGTCGTTGAAGGATGATGGTCGACTGACTTGAAGATTTTTCTTCTATGATGTGGGAGTTTTTGGAGAAGCTGAATTTGTGGGAGAAGGAGCATTTGGGAGAGTGAGCTTTTTGGTGATGCGTTTTCTAAGGATTGGTGGAGAGAACATAAAGATATAGATTGACTCGCATGATTGGTCGAGGAAGCGTACAAGAAGGACTTCTAGCTCGTTATTGAGTCACGGTTATGATAAACGCAGTTGCTGATCTATTTCTGAGAATTGAGTTCAATGCACATGTTTTCCGTGGGCAAAGCGCATGGGGCCCTGTTTGCTTATCTAAAGTATAGGGCCCGGCGCCGAGTCGCCCCGCGATAGTGCAGCTGGTATGCCCCTCGAAGCCCTTCCATGTGCATTTTGTTTTCGTCGCGGCCCGGTTTTATGACCGAGTCGAGTGGATTTTTCCGGCGGTCTTGGTCTATCCTCGGTTCCCACACGGATTAAAAATCGGAGGTACACTATCCCTTCGCTGGCGGGTGAACTCCGGGTCATCTGGCTTGCAGTATGATTTTTTTGTTTTACGACTTTTCCGAGAAACCGTGCCTAAACTATGTTCTCGTTGAATTCGAGTGGGTAAGGAGGGTCATTAGCACGCCATTGCATGCCATTGCACGCCATTGCATGTTCTTGCATGCCATTGCATGTTCTTGCATGCCATTGCATGCCGTTGCAAGCCATTGCATGCCATTGCACGCCATTGCAGGCCATTGCATGCCATTGCACGTCATTGCATGTCATTGCATGCCATTGCATGCCAATGGCGTGCAATGGCATGCCAATGGCGTGCAATGGCATACCAATGGCGTGCAATGGCATGCAATGGCATGCAATGCCATGCAATGCCATACAATGCCATGCAATGCCATGCAATGGCGTGCAATAGCATGCAAAGGCATGCAATGGCATGCAATAATAAGCAATGGCGTGCAATGGCATGCAATGACATGCAATGGCATGCAATAGCATGCAATGGCGTGCAATGGCGTGCAATGGCGTGCAATGGCATGCCAGCCAGCCAGCCAGCCAGCCAGCCAATCAGCCAGAGAATCAGCCATGAAGCCGAATCCACAAAGACCATCTTATCATCCACACGCATTTGTTAATAAACAAAGGTAAAAGCAATGCTGATGAACGTTTTGGGGGATTCGATGGGACATTCCTGATACGAAGGCACGGAGGTTTTCTCTGCTTTTACCTTACTTTCGGTCATTTTGCGTCAAGATCTATCACGACGCTCGGAGGACGATTATAGGCGCATTTGTTAACAAACAAAGATAAAAGCAATGATGATGAAGGTTTTGGGGGATTCGATGGGACATTGCTGATACGACGGCACGGAGGTTTCCTCTGCTTTTACCTTAACCTCCGTGCCGTCGTATTTGGTTGTTTTTTTTTATATGTATTTAATAAGTATGGTATTTGTATTGTTTGATGTATACGAAAAGAGTTCTGGCTCCTAGCTGTTGTCAAATAATTGTAAAAAAATTTTATCGGCATCTTAACTATACAAGTGTGATCTGCTGATGCATAGGCGTTAGTTCTAGGTACTTTCTGGGTAGAATGCTATGGTAGTTGTATTGTTTGATGTATACGAAATGAGTTCTGGCTCCTAACTGTTGTCAAATAATTGTAAAAAAATTTTATCGGCATCTTAACAATGCAAGTGTGATCTGCTGATGGATAGGCGTTAGTTCTAGGTACTTTTTGGGTAGAATGCTATGGTATTTGTATTATTTGATGTGTTCGAAAAGAGTTCTGGCTCCTAGCTGTTGTCAAATAATTGTAAAAAAAATTTATCGGCATCTTAACTATACAAGTGTGATCTGCTGATGGATAGGCGTTAGTTCTAGGTACTTTCTGGGTAGAATGCTATGGTATTTGTATTGTTTGATGTATACGAAGAGAGTTCTGGGTCCTAGCTGTTGTCAAATAATTGTAAAAAAAATTTATCGGCATCTTAACTATGCAAGTGTGATCTGCTGATGGATAGGCGTTAGTTCTAGGTACTTTTCGGGTAGAATGCTATGGTATTTGTATTATTTGATGTGTTCGAAAAGAGTTCTGGCTCCTAGCTGTTGTCAAATAATTGTAGAAAAATTTTATCGGCATCTTAACTATACAAGTGTGATCTGCTGATGGATAGGCGTTAGTTCTAGGTACTTTCTGGGTAGAATGCTATGGTATTTGTATTGTTTGATGTTCACGAAAAGAGTTCTGGCTCCTAGCTGTTGTCAAATATGTCAGGAGACTGAATGTTAAAGAACTAACTTCGATGGAAACTGTCGTGGGAGAACTTGAGTCGTTGAAGGATGATGGTCGACTGACTTGAAGATTTTTCTTCTATGATGTGGGAGTTTTTGGAGAAGCTGAATTTGTGGGAGAAGGAGCATTTGGGAGAGTGAGCTTTTTGGTGATGCGTTTTCTAAGGATTGTTGGAGAGAACATAAAGATATAGATTGACTCGCATGATTGGTCGAGGAAGCGTACAAGAAGGACTTCTAGCTCGTTATTGAGTCGCGGTTATGATAAACGCAGTTGCTGATCTATTTCTGAGAATTGAGTTCAATGCACATGTTTTCCGTGGGCAAAGCGCATGGGGCCCTGTTTGCTTATCTAAAGTATAGGGCCCGGCGCCGAGTCGCCCCGCGATAGTGCAGCTGCTATGCCCCTCGAAGCCCTTCCATGTGCATTTTGTTTTCGTCGCGGCCCGGTTTTATGACCGAGTCGAGTGGATTTTTCCGGCGGTCTTGGTCTATCCTCGGTTCCCACACGCATTAAAAATCGGAGGTACACTATCCCTTCGCTGGCGGGTGAACTCCGGGTCATCTGGCTTGCAGTATGATTTTTTTGTTTTACGACTTTTCCGAGAAACCGTGCCTAAACTATGTTCTCGTTGAATTCGAGTTGGTAAGGAGGGTCATTAGCACGCCATTGCATGCCATTGCACGCCATTGCATGTTCTTGCATGCCATTGCATGTTCTTGCATGCCATTGCACGCCATTGCAGGCCATTGCATGCCATTGCACGTCATTGCATGTCATTGCATGCCATTGCATGCCAATGGCGTGCAATGGCATACCAATGGCGTGCAATGGCATGCAATGGCATGCAATGCCATGCAATGCCATGCAATGCCAAGCAATGGCGTGCAATAGCATGCAAAGGCATGCAATGGCATGCAATAATAAGCAATGGCGTGCAATGGCATGCAATGACATGCAATGGCATGCAATAGCATGCAATGGCGTGCAATGGCGTGCCAATGGCGTGCAATGGCGTGCAATGGCGTGCAATGGCATGTCAGCCAGCCAGCCAGCCAGCCAGCCAGCCAGCCAGCCAATCAGCCAGAGAATCAGCCATGAAGCCGAATCCACAAAGACCATCTTATCATCCACACGCATTTGTTAATAAACAAAGGTAAAAGCAATGCTGATGAACGTTTTGGGGGATTCGATGGGACATTCCTGATACGAAGGCACGGAGGTTTTCTCTGCTTTTACCTTACTTTCGGTCATTTTGCGTCAAGATCTATCACGACGCTCGGAGGACGATTATAGGCGCATTTGTTAACAAACAAAGATAAAAGCAATGATGATGAAGGTTTTGGGGGATTCGATGGGACATTCCTGATACGACGGCACGGAGGTTTCCTCTGCTTTTACCTTAACCTCCGTGCCGTCGTATTTGGTTGTTTTTTTTTATATGTATTTAATAAGTATGGTATTTGTATTGTTTGATGTATACGAAAAGAGTTCTGGCTCCTAGCTGTTGTCAAATAATTGTAAAAAAATTTTATCGGCATCTTAACTATACAAGTGTGATCTGCTGATGCATAGGCGTTAGTTCTAGGTACTTTCTGGGTAGAATGCTATGGTATTTGTATTGTTTGATGTATACGAAATGAGTTCTGGCTCCTAACTGTTGTCAAATAATTGTAAAAAAATTTTATCGGCATCTTAACAATGCAAGTGTGATCTGCTGATGGATAGGCGTTAGTTCTAGGTACTTTTTGGGTAGAATGCTATGGTATTTGTATTATTTGATGTGTTCGAAAAGAGTTCTGGCTCCTAGCTGTTGTCAAATAATTATAAAAAAATTTTATCGGCATCTTAACTATACAAGTGTGATCTGCTGATGGATAGGCGTTAGTTCTAGGTACTTTTTGGGTAGAATGCTATGGTATTTGTATTATTTGATGTTGTCGCAAAGAGTTCTGGCTCCTAGCTGTTGTCAAATAATTGTAAAAAAAATTTATCGGCATCTTAACTATACAAGTGTGATCTGCTGATGGATAGGCGTTAGTTCTAGGTACTTTCTGGGTAGAATGCTATGGTATTTGTATTGTTTGATGTATACGAAAAGAGTTCTGGGTCCTAGCTGTTGTCAAATAATTGTAAAAAAAATTTATCGGCATCTTAACTATGCAAGTGTGATCTGCTGATGGATAGGCGTTAGTTCTAGGTACTTTTTGGGTAGAATGCTATGGTATTTGTATTATTTGATGTGTTCGAAAAGAGTTCTGGCTCCTAGCTGTTGTCAAATAATTGTAGAAAAATTTTATCGGCATCTTAACTATACAAGTGTGATCTGCTGATGGATAGGCGTTAGTTCTAGGTACTTTCTGGGTAGAATGCTATGGTATTTGTATTGTTTGATGTTCACGAAAAGAGTTCTGGCTCCTAGCTGTTGTCAAATATGTCAGGAGACTGAATGTTAAAGAACTAACTTCGATGGAAACTGTCGTGGGAGAACTTGAGTCGTTGAAGGATGATGGTCGACTGACTTGAAGATTTTTCTTCTATGATGTGGGAGTTTCTGGAGAAGCTGAATTTGTGGGAGAAGGAGCATTTGGGAGAGTGAGCTTTTTGGTGATGCGTTTTCTAAGGATTGGTGGAGAGAACATAAAGATATAGATTGACTCGCATGATTGGTCGAGGAAGCGTACAAGAAGGACTTCTAGCTCGTTATTGAGTCACGGTTATGATAAACGCAGTTGCTGATCTATTTCTGAGAATTGAGTTCAATGCACATGTTTTCCGTGGGCAAAGCGCATGGGGCCCTGTTTGCTTATCTAAAGTATAGGGCCCGGCGCCGAGTCGCCCCGCGATAGTGCAGCTGGTATGCCCCTCGAAGCCCTTCCATGTGCATTTTGTTTTCGTCGCGGCCCGGTTTTATGACCGAGTCGAGTGGATTTTTCCGGCGGTCTTGGTCTATCCTCGGTTCCCACACGGATTAAAAATCGGAGGTACACTATCCCTTCGCTGGCGGGTGAACTCCGGGTCATCTGGCTTGCAGTATGATTTTTTTGTTTTACGACTTTTCCGAGAAACCGTGCCTAAACTATGTTCTCGTTGAATTCGAGTGGGTAAGGAGGGTCATTAGCACGCCATTGCATGCCATTGCACGCCATTGCATGTTCTTGCATGCCATTGCATGTTCTTGCATGCCATTGCATGCCGTTGCAAGCCATTGCATGCCATTGCACGCCATTGCAGGCCATTGCATGCCATTGCACGTCATTGCATGTCATTGCATGCCATTGCATGCCAATGGCGTGCAATGGCATGTCAATGGCGTGCAATGGCATACCAATGGCGTGCAATGGCATGCAATGGCATGCAATGCCATGCAATGCCATACAATGCCATGCAATGCCATGCAATGGCGTGCAATAGCATGCAAAGGCATGCAATGGCATGCAATAATAAGCAATGGCGTGCAATGGCATGCAATGACATGCAATGGCATGCAATAGCATGCAATGGCGTGCAATGGCGTGCAATGGCGTGCAATGGCATGCCAGCCAGCCAGCCAGCCAGCCAGCCAATCAGCCAGAGAATCAGCCATGAAGCCGAATCCACAAAGACCATCTTATCATCCACACGCATTTGTTAATAAACAAAGGTAAAAGCAATGCTGATGAACGTTTTGGGGGATTCGATGGGACATTCCTGATACGAAGGCACGGAGGTTTTCTCTGCTTTTACCTTACTTTCGGTCATTTTGCGTCAAGATCTATCACGACGCTCGGAGGACGATTATAGGCGCATTTGTTAACAAACAAAGATAAAAGCAATGATGATGAAGGTTTTGGGGGATTCGATGGGACATTCCTGATACGACGGCACGGAGGTTTCCTCTGCTTTTACCTTAACCTCCGTGCCGTCGTATTTGGTTGTTTTTTTTTATATGTATTTAATAAGTATGGTATTTGTATTGTTTGATGTATACGAAAAGAGTTCTGGCTCCTAGCTGTTGTCAAATAATTGTAAAAAAATTTTATCGGCATCTTAACTATACAAGTGTGATCTGCTGATGCATAGGCGTTAGTTCTAGGTACTTTCTGGGTAGAATGCTATGGTAGTTGTATTGTTTGATGTATACGAAATGAGTTCTGGCTCCTAACTGTTGTCAAATAATTGTAAAAAAATTTTATCGGCATCTTAACAATGCAAGTGTGATCTGCTGATGGATAGGCGTTAGTTCTAGGTACTTTTTGGGTAGAATGCTATGGTATTTGTATTATTTGATGTGTTCGAAAAGAGTTCTGGCTCCTAGCTGTTGTCAAATAATTGTAAAAAAAATTTATCGGCATCTTAACTATACAAGTGTGATCTGCTGATGGATAGGCGTTAGTTCTAGGTACTTTCTGGGTAGAATGCTATGGTATTTGTATTGTTTGATGTATACGAAGAGAGTTCTGGGTCCTAGCTGTTGTCAAATAATTGTAAAAAAAATTTATCGGCATCTTAACTATGCAAGTGTGATCTGCTGATGGATAGGCGTTAGTTCTAGGTACTTTTCGGGTAGAATGCTATGGTATTTGTATTATTTGATGTGTTCGAAAAGAGTTCTGGCTCCTAGCTGTTGTCAAATAATTGTAGAAAAATTTTATCGGCATCTTAACTATACAAGTGTGATCTGCTGATGGATAGGCGTTAGTTCTAGGTACTTTCTGGGTAGAATGCTATGGTATTTGTATTGTTTGATGTTCACGAAAAGAGTTCTGGCTCCTAGCTGTTGTCAAATATGTCAGGAGACTGAATGTTAAAGAACTAACTTCGATGGAAACTGTCGTGGGAGAACTTGAGTCGTTGAAGGATGATGGTCGACTGACTTGAAGATTTTTCTTCTATGATGTGGGAGTTTTTGGAGAAGCTGAATTTGTGGGAGAAGGAGCATTTGGGAGAGTGAGCTTTTTGGTGATGCGTTTTCTAAGGATTGTTGGAGAGAACATAAAGATATAGATTGACTCGCATGATTGGTCGAGGAAGCGTACAAGAAGGACTTCTAGCTCGTTATTGAGTCGCGGTTATGATAAACGCAGTTGCTGATCTATTTCTGAGAATTGAGTTCAATGCACATGTTTTCCGTGGGCAAAGCGCATGGGGCCCTGTTTGCTTATCTAAAGTATAGGGCCCGGCGCCGAGTCGCCCCGCGATAGTGCAGCTGCTATGCCCCTCGAAGCCCTTCCATGTGCATTTTGTTTTCGTCGCGGCCCGGTTTTATGACCGAGTCGAGTGGATTTTTCCGGCGGTCTTGGTCTATCCTCGGTTCCCACACGCATTAAAAATCGGAGGTACACTATCCCTTCGCTGGCGGGTGAACTCCGGGTCATCTGGCTTGCAGTATGATTTTTTTGTTTTACGACTTTTCCGAGAAACCGTGCCTAAACTATGTTCTCGTTGAATTCGAGTTGGTAAGGAGGGTCATTAGCACGCCATTGCATGCCATTGCACGCCATTGCATGTTCTTGCATGCCATTGCATGTTCTTGCATGCCATTGCATGCCGTTGCAAGCCATTGCATGCCATTGCACGCCATTGCAGGCCATTGCATGCCATTGCACGTCATTGCATGTCATTGCATGCCATTGCATGCCAATGGCGTGCAATGGCATACCAATGGCGTGCAATGGCATGCAATGGCATGCAATGCCATGCAATGCCATGCAATGCCATGCAATGGCGTGCAAAGGCATGCAATGGCATGCAATAATAAGCAATGACGTGCAATGGCATGCAATGACATGCAATGGCATGCAATAGCATGCAATGGCGTGCAATGGCGTGCCAATGGCGTGCCAATGGCGTGCAATGGCGTGCAATGGCATGCCAGCCAGCCAGCCAGCCAGCCGGCCAATCAGCCAGAGAATCAGCCATGAAGCCGAATCCACAAAGACCATCTTATCATCCACACGCATTTGTTAATAAACAAAGGTAAAAGCAATGCTGATGAACGTTTTGGGGGATTCGATGGGACATTCCTGATACGAAGGCACGGAGGTTTTCTCTGCTTTTACCTTACTTTCGGTCATTTTGCGTCAAGATCTATCACGACGCTCGGAGGACGATTATAGGCGCATTTGTTAACAAACAAAGATAAAAGCAATGATGATGAAGGTTTTGGGGGATTCGATGGGACATTCCTGATACGACGGCACGGAGGTTTCCTCTGCTTTTACCTTAACCTCCGTGCCGTCGTATTTGGTTATTTTTTTTTATATGTATTTAATAAGTATGGTATTTGTATTGTTTGATGTATACGAAAAGAGTTCTGGCTCCTAGCTGTTGTCAAATAATTGTAAAAAAATTTTATCGGCATCTTAACTATACAAGTGTGATCTGCTGATGCATAGGCGTTAGTTCTAGGTACTTTCTGGGTAGAATGCTATGGTATTTGTATTGTTTGATGTATACGAAATGAGTTCTGGCTCCTAACTGTTGTCAAATAATTGTAAAAAAATTTTATCGGCATCTTAACAATGCAAGTGTGATCTGCTGATGGATAGGCGTTAGTTCTAGGTACTTTTTGGGTAGAATGCTATGGTATTTGTATTATTTGATGTGTTCGAAAAGAGTTCTGGCTCCTAGCTGTTGTCAAATAATTGTAAAAAAATTTTATCGGCATCTTAACTATACAAGTGTGATCTGCTGATGGATAGGCGTTAGTTCTAGGTACTTTTTGGGTAGAATGCTATGGTATTTGTATTATTTGATGTTGTCGCAAAGAGTTCTGGCTCCTAGCTGTTGTCAAATAATTGTAAAAAAAATTTATCGGCATCTTAACTATACAAGTGTGATCTGCTGATGGATAGGCGTTAGTTCTAGGTACTTTCTGGGTAGAATGCTATGGTATTTGTATTGTTTGATGTATACGAAAAGAGTTCTGGGTCCTAGCTGTTGTCAAATAATTGTAAAAAAAATTTATCGGCATCTTAACTATGCAAGTGTGATCTGCTGATGGATAGGCGTTAGTTCTAGGTACTTTTTGGGTAGAATGCTATGGTATTTGTATTATTTGATGTGTTCGAAAAGAGTTCTGGCTCCTAGCTGTTGTCAAATAATTGTAGAAAAATTTTATCGGCATCTTAACTATACAAGTGTGATCTGCTGATGGATAGGCGTTAGTTCTAGGTACTTTCTGGGTAGAATGCTATGGTATTTGTATTGTTTGATGTTCACGAAAAGAGTTCTGGCTCCTAGCTGTTGTCAAATATGTCAGGAGACTGAATGTTAAAGAACTAACTTCGATGGAAACTGTCGTGGGAGAACTTGAGTCGTTGAAGGATGATGGTCGACTGACTTGAAGATTTTTCTTCTATGATGTGGGAGTTTTTGGAGAAGCTGAATTTGTGGGAGAAGGAGCATTTGGGAGAGTGAGCTTTTTGGTGATGCGTTTTCTAAGGATTGGTGGAGAGAACATAAAGATATAGATTGACTCGCATGATTGGTCGAGGAAGCGTACAAGAAGGACTTCTAGCTCGTTATTGAGTCGCGGTTATGATAAACGCAGTTGCTGATCTATTTCTGAGAATTGAGTTCAATGCACATGTTTTCCGTGGGCAAAGCGCATGGGGCCCTGTTTGCTTATCTAAAGTATAGGGCCCGGCGCCGAGTCGCCCCGCGATAGTGCAGCTGCTATGCCCCTCGAAGCCCTTCCATGTGCATTTTGTTTTCGTCGCGGCCCGGTTTTATGACCGAGTCGAGTGGATTTTTCCGGCGGTCTTGGTCTATCCTCGGTTCCCACACGGATTAAAAATCGGAGGTACACTATCCCTTCGCTGGCGGGTGAACTCCGGGTCATCTGGCTTGCAGTATGATTTTTTTGTTTTACGACTTTTCCGAGAAACCGTGCCTAAACTATGTTCTCGTTGAATTCGAGTGGGTAAGGAGGGTCATTAGCACGCCATTGCATGCCATTGCACGCCATTGCATGTTCTTGCATGCCATTGCATGTTCTTGCATGCCATTGCATGCCGTTGCAAGCCATTGCATGCCATTGCACGCCATTGAAGGCCATTGCATGCCATTGCACGTCATTGCATGTCATTGCATGCCATTGCATGCCAATGGCGTGCAATGGCATGCCAATGGCGTGCAATGGCATACCAATGGCGTGCAATGGCATGCAATGGCATGCAATGCCATGCAATGCCATGCAATGGCGTGCAATAGCATGCAAAGGCATGCAATGGCATGCAATAATAAGCAATGGCGTGCAATGGCATGCAATGACATGCAATGGCATGCAATAGCATGCAATGGCGTGCAATGGCGTGCAATGGCGTGCCAGCCAGCCAGCCAGCCAGCCAGCCAGCCAGCCAATCAGCCAGAGAATCAGCCATGAAGCCGAATCCACAAAGACCATCTTATCATCCACACGCATTTGTTAATAAACAAAGGTAAAAGCAATGCTGATGAACGTTTTGGGGGATTCGATGGGACATTCCTGATACGAAGGCACGGAGGTTTTCTCTGCTTTTACCTTACTTTCGGTCATTTTGCGTCAAGATCTATCACGACGCTCGGAGGACGATTATAGGCGCATTTGTTAACAAACAAAGATAAAAGCAATGATGATGAAGGTTTTGGGGGATTCGATGGGACATTCCTGATACGACGGCACGGAGGTTTCCTCTGCTTTTACCTTAACCTCCGTGCCGTCGTATTTGGTTGTTTTTTTTTATATGTATTTAATAAGTATGGTATTTGTATTGTTTGATGTATACGAAAAGAGTTCTGGCTCCTAGCTGTTGTCAAATAATTGTAAAAAAATTTTATCGGCATCTTAACTATACAAGTGTGATCTGCTGATGCATAGGCGTTAGTTCTAGGTACTTTCTGGGTAGAATGCTATGGTATTTGTATTGTTTGATGTATACGAAATGAGTTCTGGCTCTTAACTGTTGTCAAATAATTGTAAAAAAAATTTATCGGCATCTTAACAATGCAAGTGTGATCTGCTGATGGATAGGCGTTAGTTCTAGGTACTTTTTGGGTAGAATGCTATGCTATTTGTATTATTTGATGTGTTCGAAAAGAGTTCTGGCTCCTAGCTGTTGTCAAATAATTGTAAAAAAATTTTATCGGCATCTTAACTATACAAGTGTGATCTGCTGATGGATAGGCGTTAGTTCTAGGTACTTTTTGGGTAGAATGCTATGGTATTTGTATTATTTGATGTTGTCGCAAAGAGTTCTGGCTCCTAGCTGTTGTCAAATAATTGTAAAAAAAATTTATCGGCATCTTAACTATACAAGTGTGATCTGCTGATGGATAGGCGTTAGTTCTAGGTACTTTCTGGGTAGAATGCTATGGTATTTATATTGTTTGATGTATACGAAAAGAGTTCTGGGTCCTAGCTGTTGTCAAATAATTGTAAAAAAAATTCATCGGCATCTTAACTATGCAAGTGTGATCTGCTGATGGATAGGCGTTAGTTCTAGGTACTTTTTGGGTAGAATGCTATGGTATTTGTATTATTTGATGTGTTCGAAAAGAGTTCTGGCTCCTAGCTGTTGTCAAATAATTGTAGAAAAATTTTATCGGCATCTTAACTATACAAGTGTGATCTGCTGATGGATAGGCGTTAGTTCTAGGTACTTTCTGGGTAGAATGCTATGGTATTTGTATTGTTTGATGTTCACGAAAAGAGTTCTGGCTCCTAGCTGTTGTCAAATATGTCAGGAGACTGAATGTTAAAGAACTAACTTCGATGGAAACTGTCGTGGGAGAACTTGAGTCGTTGAAGGATGATGGTCGACTGACTTGAAGATTTTTCTTCTATGATTTGGGAGTTTTTGGAGAAGCTGAATTTGTGGGAGAAGGAGCATTTGGGAGAGTGAGCTTTTTGGTGATGCGTTTTCTAAGGATTGGTGGAGAGAACATAAAGATATAGATTGACTCGCATGATTGGTCGAGGAAGCGTACAAGAAGGACTTCTAGCTCGTTATTGAGTCGCGGTTATGATAAACGCAGTTGCTGATCTATTTCTGAGAATTGAGTTCAATGCACATGTTTTCCGTGGGCAAAGCGCATGGGGCCCTGTTTGCTTATCTAAAGTATAAGGCCCGGCGCCGAGTCGCCCCGCGATAGTACAGCTGCTATGCCCCTCGAAGCCCTTCCATGTGCATTTTGTTTTCGTCGCGGCCCGGTTTTATGACCGAGTCGAGTGGATTTTTCCGGCGGTCTTGGTCTATCCTCGGTTCCCACACGGATTAAAAATCGGAGGTACACTATCCCTTCGCTGGCGGGTGAACTCCGGGTCATCTGGCTTGCAGTATGATTTTTTTGTTTTACGACTTTTCCGAGAAACCGTGCCTAAACTATGTTCTCGTTGAATTCGAGTGGGTAAGGAGGGTCATTAGCACGCCATTGCATGCCATTGCACGCCATTGCATGTTCTTGCATGCCATTGCATGTTCTTGCATGCCATTGCATGCCGTTGCAAGCCATTGCATGCCATTGCACGCCATTGCAGGCCATTGCATGCCATTGCACGTCATTGCATGTCATTGCATGCCATTGCATGCCAATGGCGTGCAATGGCATGCCAATGGCGTGCAATGGCATACCAATGGCGTGCAATGGCATGCAATGGCATGCAATGCCATGCAATGCCATGCAATGCCATGCAATGCCATGCAATGGCGTGCAATAGCATGCAAAGGCATGCAATGGCATGCAATAATAAGCAATGGCGTGCAATGGCATGCAATAGCATGCAATAGCGTGCAATGGCGTGCAATGGCGTGCAATGGCGTGCAATGGCATGCCAGCCAGCCAGCCAGCCAGCCAGCCAGCCAGCCAGCCAATCAGCCAGAGAATCAGCCATGAAGCCGAATCCACAAAGACCATCTTATCATCCACACGCATTTGTTAATAAACAAAGGTAAAAGCAATGCTGATGAACGTTTTGGGGGATTCGATGGGACATTCCTGATACGAAGGCACGGAGGTTTTCTCTGCTTTTACCTTACTTTCGGTCATTTTGCGTCAAGATCTATCACGACGCTCGGAGGACGATTATAGGCGCATTTGTTAACAAACAAAGATAAAAGCAATGATGATGAAGGTTTTGGGGGATTCGATGGGACATTCCTGATACGACGGCACGGAGGTTTCCTCTGCTTTTACCTTAACCTCCGTGCCGTCGTATTTGGTTGTTTTTTTTTATATGTATTTAATAAGTATGGTATTTGTATTGTTTGATGTATACGAAAAGAGTTCTGGCTCCTAGCTGTTGTCAAATAATTGTAAAAAAATTTTATCGGCATCTTAACTATACAAGTGTGATCTGCTGATGCATAGGCGTTAGTTCTAGGTACTTTCTGGGTAGAATGCTATGGTATTTGTATTGTTTGATGTATACGAAATGAGTTCTGGCTCCTAACTGTTGTCAAATAATTGTAAAAAAATTTTATCGGCATCTTAACAATGCAAGTGTGATCTGCTGATGGATAGGCGTTAGTTCTAGGTACTTTTTGGGTAGAATGCTATGGTATTTGTATTATTTGATGTGTTCGAAAAGAGTTCTGGCTCCTAGCTGTTGTCAAATAATTGTAAAAAAATTTTATCGGCATCTTAACTATACAAGTGTGATCTGCTGATGGATAGGCGTTAGTTCTAGGTACTTTTTGGGTAGAATGCTATGGTATTTGTATTATTTGATGTTGTCGCAAAGAGTTCTGGCTCCTAGCTGTTGTCAAATAATTGTAAAAAAAAATTATCGGCATCTTAACTATACAAGTGTGATCTGCTGATGGATAGGCGTTAGTTCTAGGTACTTTCTGGGTAGAATGCTATGGTATTTGTATTGTTTGATGTATACGAAGAGAGTTCTGGGTCCTAGCTGTTGTCAAATAATTGTAAAAAAAATTTATCGGCATCTTAACTATGCAAGTGTGATCTGCTGATGGATAGGCGTTAGTTCTAGGTACTTTTCGGGTAGAATGCTATGGTATTTGTATTATTTGATTTGTTCGAAAAGAGTTCTGGCTCCTAGCTGTTGTCAAATAATTGTAGAAAAATTTTATCGGCATCTTAACTATACAAGTGTGATCTGCTGATGGATAGGCGTTAGTTCTAGGTACTTTCTGGGTAGAATGCTATGGTATTTCTATTGTTTGATGTTCACGAAAAGAGTTCTGGCTCCTAGCTGTTGTCAAATATGTCAGGAGACTGAATGTTAAAGAACTAACTTCGATGGAAACTGTCGTGGGAGAACTTGAGTTGTTGAAGGATGATGGTCGACTGACTTGAAGATTTTTCTTCTATGATGTGGGAGTTTTTGGAGAAGCTGAATTTGTGGGAGAAGGAGCATTTGGGAGAGTGAGCTTTTTGGTGATGCGTTTTCTAAGGATTGGTGGAGAGAACATAAAGATATAGATTGACTCGCATGATTGGTCGAGGAAGCGTACAAGAAGGACTTCTAGCTCGTTATTGAGTCGCGGTTATGATAAACGCAGTTGCTGATCTATTTCTGAGAATTGAGTTCAATGCACATGTTTTCCGTGGGCAAAGCGCATGGGGCCCTGTTTGCTTATCTAAAGTATAGGGCCCGGCGCCGAGTCGCCCCGCGATAGTGCAGCTGCTATGCCCCTCGAAGCCCTTCCATGTGCATTTTGTTTTCGTCGCGGCCCGGTTTTATGACCGAGTCGAGTGGATTTTTCCGGCGGTCTTGGTCTATCCTCGGTTCCCACACGGATTAAAAATCAGAGGTACACTATCCCTTCGCTGGCGGGTGAACTCCGGGTCATCTGGCTTGCAGTATGATTTTTTTGTTTTACGACTTTTCCGAGAAACCGTGCTTAAACTATGTTCTCGTTGAATTCGAGTGGGTAAGGAGGGTCGTACGAAAGTACGCCCGACGCTCGCTTATTATCAATAGGTTACATTGCAGCTGTGGTAAGTCTAAGCTTAAGAAGATACAAAAATGTGTCGAAAAATGTGAATGCCATATTCGTTTAATGGTTATTCACGATTTCCATGGGAAATCGCTCGGGCCAGCGTTCTCCCCGGTTTTCAACAAAGTAGGACAGAGCAAACGCAATATTTTTATGCGCTTTGCTCGCGACGTTACACCATCGCATGCCATTGCATGCCATTGCATGCCATTGCATAAAAATTTGATAAAATTTTTTTACAATTATTTGACAACAGCTAGGAGCCAGAACTCTTTTCGTATACATCAAACAATACAAATACCATAGCATTCTACCCAAAACGTACCTAGAACTAACGCCTATCCATCAGCAGATCACACTTGTCTAGTTAAGATGCCGATAAAATTTTTTTACAATTATTTGACAACAGTTAGGAGCCAGAACTCTTTTCGTATACATCAAACAATACAAATACCATAGCATTCTACCCAAAAAGTACCTAGAACTAACGCCTATCCATCAGCAGATCACACTTGCATAGTTAAGATGCCGATAAAATTTTTTTACAATTATTTGACAACAGTTAGGAGCCAGAACTCTTTTCGTATACATCAAACAATACAAATACCATAGCATTCTACGCAGAAAGTACCTAGAACTAACGCCTATCCATCAGCAGATCACACTTGTCTAGTTAAGATGCCGATAAAATTTTTTTACAATTATTTGACAACAGCTAGGCGCCAGAACTCTTTTCGAACACATCAAATAATACAAATACCATAGCATTCTACCCAAAAAGTACCTAGAACTAACGCCTATCCATCAGCAGATCACACTTGCATAGTTAAGATGCCGATAAAATTTTTTTGCAATTATTTGACAACAGTTAGGAGCCAGAACTCTTTTCGTATACATCAAACAATACAAATACCATAGCATTCTACCCAGAAAGTACCTAGAACTAACGCCTATCCATCAGCAGATCACACTTGTATATTCAAGATGCCGATAAAATTTTTTTACAATTATTTGACAACAGCTAGGAGCCAGAACTCTTTTCGAACACATCAAATAATACAAATACAATAGCATTCTACCCAAAAAGTACCTAGAACTAACGCCTATCCATCATCAGATCACACTTGCATAGTTAAGATGCCGATAAAATTTTTTTACAATTATTTGAGAACAGTTAGGAGCCAGAACTCATTTCGTATACATCAAACAATACAAATATCATAGCATTCTACCCAGAAAGTACCTAGAACTAACGCCTATCCATCAGCAGATCACACTTGCATAGTTAAGATGCCGATAAATTTTTTTTACAATTATTTGACGACAGCTAGGAGCCAGAACTCTTTTCGTATACATCAAACAATACAAATACCATAGCATTCTACCCAGAAAGTACCTAGAACTAACGCCTATCCATCAGCAGATCACACTTGTCTAGTTAAGATGCCGATAAAATTTTTTTACAATTATTTGACAGCAGCTAGGCGCCAGAACTCTTTTCGAACACATCAAATAATACAAATACCATAGCATTCTACCCAAAAAGTACCTAGAACTAACGCCTATCCATCAGCAGATCACACTTGCATAGTTAAGATGCCGATAAATTTTTTTTACTATTATTTGACAACAGCTAGGAGCCAGAACTCTTTTCGTATACATCAAACAATACAAATACCATAGCATTCTACCCAGAAAGTACCTAGAACTAACGCCTATCCATCAGCAGATCACACTTGTATAGTTAAGATGCCGATAAATTTTTTTTACAATTATTTGACAACAGCTAGGAGCCAGAACTCTTTTCGTATACATCAAACAATACAAATACCCTACTTATTAAATACATATAAAAAAAACAACCAAATACGACGGCACGGAGGTTAAGGTAAAAGCAGAGGAAACCTCCGTGCCGTCGTATCAGGAATGTCCCATCGAATCCCCCAAAACCTTCATCATCATTGCTTTTATCTTTGTTTGTTAACAAATGCGCCTATAATCGTCCTCCGAGCGTCGTGATAGATCTTGACGTAAAATGACTGACAGTAAGGTAAAAGCAGAGAAAACCTCGGAGCCGTCGTATCAGGAATGTCCCCACGAATCACCCAAAACCTTCATAATCATTGCTTTTACCTATGTTTGTTAACAAATGCGCCTGCAATCGTCCTCCGAGCGTCGTGATAGATATTGACGCAAAATGACCGAAAGTAAGGTAAAAGCGAAGGACAACTCGAGCTAATAATATCCGGAATATCTAAACAAGTACCCCAGAACCATCACGAGTATTGCTTTTATCTTTGTTTTTTTTTATTAATAAGTGCGCCTGTTATCGTCCTCGAAGCACCGCTTTTATCGTAAAAAGCGGCGAAAAGCTCCGGGCCTCCGTATCAGGAATTTTCGATGGAGGACCGCGGTACCATCACGTGCACCGCATTTGTCTTCTTTTTCTTAACAAAAACGCTTATTATTGTTTTCGCTTCATCGTTCAACTTCTAGACACAGTACGACCGTATTCAAGATAATAGCCGAGGAGAGCCTCGGATCATTGTTTCGGGAATAACGGATTTACGCCTCCAGAACCATGGCCAACATCGATTCAATCTTTGTTGCGAAAGCACAGATAAAATAAGAGTTTCGAATGAAGGCACTGTCAATTTGTCTGAAAAAATTACCAAAGTGCGATTTTTTCGATGTTCGAGACTTTTCAAATAATGATTAAAAGGCAAATTTTCCCAGAACGTTGATGTGTTTCCATTTTCGTCTTCTGAAAGAAAAAAAGACAAAGACTCGTACTGTAATTTTTTATTTGACCCGAAATATTGAACCGCGCGTAAAATAAAAATCATAGCAGACGATACATGAACCGTCAAATCGGCTCGCCTGTCCCGAATCTCGAACTTGCACAACCAAAATGGCTAAAGATGATAGCAGGCGATATACGAAACGTCAAACCACGCGTCAAACAGTCCGTTTCCGCAGACGTTCGACGCGCGCGCTCCGCATTTGCGTACCCAAGATGGCAGAAATTCATCGCAGGCGCTACGCGAAATGTCAAATCACGCGTCAAACTTTGCGTTTCGGCGGAAGGTTGACGCGTGCGCTCTGAATTTGCATATCCAAGATGGCAAAAGATATCAGCTGACAAACCCGAAACGTCAAATAACGCGTCAAACGATGCGTTTCGGCCGAACCTCGGAGCGCGCTCTCTGAACCTGCGTTCAGTGCGCGCGCGAAACGTGGGATGAATCCATGGTACGCACACGCGCGCGTGCACTCATGCAACCTCATGTGTGCACACGCTCACACAACACTCGCATTAATGAATATTAGAAAAATAATAATATGCGTAGTAGGAAAAAATCAATATTTTTACCCTAAATTACGTTAAAGTCTATTGTTCCAATTGTTTTCTCCAAAATTTAAGACAAATCGCAAATTATTTAAAATATTATTTGCAGAGTATGGACTGCTCGAAAATTTTCGAAATTGACAATATTCTCTGCAATGCCCTCGGATGGCGACAAATTCAGATCCCTTAGTTTATCCGCGTGTCATGGGAATCTCAATTAACTTCTTGCGATTGCCGAACATTCGGAAGTTGCAGCTGTGACGTTAGACTAGCACTTCCTATAGCACGATCGCGTCTGATTTTAATCGCTTGTTTCACTACTTTTATCCTGTCTTATCCACTTTTAGTCGTATCTTTGTTATTTTTTTTCACCGTGATGGCTGGCACAATTTAAGGTTTTCGGGGGTGTTTTGTTTTTGGAATTTAAAAAACTTCATTCTCATGTGCTCGGAATGCATTTTCCCTTTCTTTTCGGAATGCCTTATTTTTTCTGGCACACATTATTGAAGAGAAAAATCTGCCATATTTTTTTTCGAAGAGGGCTTGAAAAACCATTAAGAATCATATTTTTTCCGTGCCCAAAATCCTCGCGCAAGACCCTTAAAAAAAGCATGGCCACATTATAAAAGTCACCCTGTATATACCTCTATCGTCCCTGCTTCGGGCATTGAGAAATAATAATTATTGCGATTAAAAAAAATTTAACCTCGACAAAAGGGCTGTACTTCCGAATAGCTGTTATCTCCGATTTAGCTGAAATTTTGCACAAATTTTGTTTTTTGATAATATAAGTCACTGCCTAAATGGATTTTTTGTGCATCGCAACAGTTTACAAAATTTCAATTTTTGAAGATTAATAAATTAACGCCCGTCTATATCTGTATCTACCGTGACGTCCTAATGCTATTGCTACTTTATCGGCACGATAGGACACGTTCGTCGCTGTGTCGTGTATCTGTTAGTTTTGGTTTGCTCGGGTTTTGTGGAGTTTGGTTGTGTTTGTTTGGGATTGATTGTGTTGATTGTTTTTGCGTAGGGCTTGTTTGGGCTTGGTTATGTTTGTTTGGGTTTTGTAGGATTTGTTTGGGATTGTTTGGGCTTGTATGGGTTTGGTTGTGTTTGTTTGAATTATCTGTTGATTTGGTTTACTCAGGTTTTGTGGAGGTTGGTTGTGTTTGTTTGGGGTTGATTGTGTTCATTGGGTTTTTTCGGGCTTGTTTGGGCTTGGTTGTGTTTTTTTGGGATTGGTTGTGTTAGTTTGGGTTTTGTAGGGTTTGTTTAGGTTTTGTAGGCTTTGTTTGGGCTTGGTTGTTTGTTTGGGCCTGGTTGTGCTTGTTTGGATCTTGCAGGTTGGATTTGTTTGGGTTCGTTTGGGATTGTTTGGGCTTCCTTACGTTTGTTTGGGTTTTGTAGGGTTTTCTCGGGCTGTGTTGTGATTGTGTGGATTTTGTGGATTTTTTGGGTCGACCGTGTCGATAAAGTAGAGATAGCTATAAATATTATACACGCGCGTTAATATATAAAGTTTCATAATTCGATACTTCGAAAACTATTGTGATGAGCCAAAAATCCTTTGAGGCAAAGACTTATATTGTCAAAAAAAGCCCTTTGCAAAATTTCAGCTAAATCGAAGGTAACAGCTATTCGGAAGTTTATCTGAAAAAAATAGGACAAAAAATTAAATTTTTTTTTCAGACAGCTGCCATTTGAATTTTGTTTTTCTTTTCTCTTTGGTACCTGCCATTGTAAATGGAATTCTTATTGATCAATAAAATTGATTTTATTTCTGTTACAGATGGATGGAAGCGTTGGAATCATGTCAACCGCCTCAGTCTTTTTTTTTATGGCCATATTTAGAGGCCCATAACTTTTTCAATTTTAATTTTTTTTGCACAACAATTTTTTTGTATGTTCTTGAACCATCAATGAAAATACTGTAAAAAAATGAATACTAAAAATATTTTTTGTTTTTTTCTTTATCAAACCCGAAAAAAATGTCCAAAATTTGGACTTCTAGACTGGAGTGCTGCCTTAAAAATATGGAAAATCTGAGAGAAAATGAAAATCATCGCGTGAAAAGTACGCACTTCAAGACAAGACGATGATACGTCACGCATCTGACAACATCCGCGGCAAAATTGAATCTGCTGGTGTTCCACTCGTTGTCCGTCATCTCTCGACGTTTTAGGAGATTGAAATTATCGGCCACATTGCGAAATAATTTTTGACACAGCCTCATGTGAGCGCAAGCGTGGAGAATGTAGAAAGCAATTGCCGTGTCAATGGCGACGATCGCCATTACACTGTCATAAGCCGTGGGCACTTGGAGGAAGTGCCAAAGATTAAACTGATGTACGTCCTCGTGAAAGATCCCAGCTGCGTAGGGCAACTTCTTGCTCACCAAAACTGTACCATTCGTGTTGATGACAAAACTCGTGAATAGCGGCGTTATCAAAAAGCTCGAACAACCGATGAAACAATTGAACGCGAAAAAATAAGTCATGTAGAGTCCGCGCGCCGCGTAAACCTCCACCACCATCGAGTCCTCGTCCGACTCAATACTTTGCCAAAGTTTTGAACAGCTCTCCGTCAGCTTGAAGAGCTTTTCACGTTTTGGTATCAAAATGCACACTGCAAAACACCATTCAACGAGAAGGTCGCATTGGATTCATTTGAATTTAGGCGAAAAAGTTGACTTTACGATTTTGTCAACTCAAGGAGGCTCGGTCACAAACGTCTTACCGCCAGAAAAAAAAATAATTTTTGGAGATATCATAGATAAAGTATCCATGTTCACGTATGCAAAGTTTCAGATAAGGTCAACGACTAAATAAGAGAGATACAAATTGTTGAAGTTAGGATTTTTAACACAGGGCTTATGGAAGAGTCACCCTCAAAACGCTTGTATCATGTGATGTCTCTACACTCACGCAACAGATATTGACTAAAAACTACAGTTATGTTGATTAGGTCATGAGGATTTCAAATACAATAAAAATTTTTTGGGTTAACGACTTATGTAAAAAGATATTTGATGTTAAAATGTCGGAATACTTGAAGTTCCGGGTGGTTTCGCGATCGTGTAAAGATTCGACAGCGTAGCGGAAATCAGATGTTTTGTATACCTTAGATGCGCATACGCGCGAATTAACTCATCAGCTACCTAACCTTAGATTTGTTTGTGATTGACGTGTAGGTAGAACAATTGGATTCATCGTAATAAAATATCAAATTTCATCGATCAATGACACCTGTATGATGTATTTCTCAACAATAATAGAAAATAAACTTGTATTTCAGAGTAAACAGGCATCTTTCAAATATTGTATAAACTCTTTGAAAAAACGAAAATTTCGTTTACAATAACAAGTTCAAATCACGCGACGACCCGCGGTCAGCTCAGTGTCATGAGTATGACAGAGAAATTGGAGGAGAGAGTGAGATGGAGAATTGCAACTTTGTCGTACTTCTCTATGCAGTACCGTAATGTAAAATTGTGCCAATTTTACGGTATTTATTGATCGATGTACAGCTAATAAGTTTTGTATAAAATGACCAATAATACGTTTATATCCAACTGTATTATGACAAACATGCGTATTACTAAAAAAAAGGGGGAGGCCCTGCTTATGCGCCCACGCAATCCGGCCCTTCGTGACGGAGCCTCCTTAAGCGGTCACTTAAGTTGACAAAATTAAAAATTAGGTAAATAAAAAAAAATTTAAGTAGGTGAATTTTAGAGAATTATTATCTCAAAAACTATTTGTACGATTTTATCCAAGTTATTTTTATTCGAAAGTATAAATATTGAGGCATATTGACAAAAATTTGTTGTAAATATACATCGACTGGGAACGCTGTTATTGTGACCGGCGTAAAACATGTCCCTCGCTGGCGGTTCCCATGATTGCATGAAGCCAGTTGATCTGAAACAAAAATTTCGAAAAGATTCTTAAAATGTAATGTATAAAACCCTTCCCACCTTAGGATTTTTTTTTACTGATTTTTTTTATTAAGCCAGAAAGTTCGGAAATTTAGGTTGAAAAATGAATGTAAATTTCAATCAGCCGCCATTTTGTGAACATTTTTTAATTTCAACAAATCCGGCAATGTGAAGGGCTTTATCCATTACATTTTAAGAATCTTTTTGGAATCTTTGTTTCAGATCAACTGACTGCTTGCAATCATAGGGACCGTAATATAAAGGGCTTTATTCAGTACATTTTAAGAATCTTTTTGGAATCTTTGTTTCAGATCAACCGACTGCATGCAATCATAGGGACCGCAGACCGTGCGAACGAGGGACATGTTTTATGCCGGCCACAATAACAGCGCTCTCTGCTAATATATATTTATAACAAATTTTGTCGATATACCTCAATATTTATACTTTCGTATAAAACAAACTTGGATGAAATCGAACAAATAGTTTAAAAAATAATAATTCCCGAAATTCACCTACGTTTTCTGTCGTTTACTTCGAATATACTCCCTTAAACAAATTACAATCTGTATCTTCCCAGAACGCAGATACGCGTAAAATAAATTTCATATGATCCAAGATCGATTTATGGAAATCAAGTAGATTACGAGGGGAAATACATGTAGCGGCATAAAAAAAAAATATTTTTTGTTTACGTAAAATGTTAGAAGCTGAAGGACTATTGAATGGCGCTAGAAGCGTTGATTAGCCAGTAAGTCACTGGAGTCATTGAATTTCTGTAGTTCGAAACTTTAAACACGTTTTTCTCAAAACTACATTTTTAAGTTTTTGGGAAACATAACTTTAGAACCAGTTGACCGATCGTGCTAAAATTGTACACACAACTCAATAACAATATTACCTCGAACTTATACCTACTTGTTAATGAAAATCACTCTTGAAAAGTATTTTTTTATTGCAAAAAAGAACGAAAATTTTGTGTAAAATTCTAATTGGTTTTTTATGCAGTGTCCAATTTTCCTAATTTTCAACTTTTCAAATGTTTCTTAGGTATAAGTTCAGCATTTGGATGTTAAAATATTAAAAACTCTTGGCACATATTTTTCAGATCAATATTGAAGTGGTTGGATTTCCCACAAAAGGACAACTGCCGTCAAAACCTTTCTGCAAGGCCACGCCATACCGTCACCATTTTGCAATATTTTTTAATGAAAAAGTTTGATAAAATAGTTGAATTATAAATTGTTTAATCTTTTATGTAATAAATTATGTAACAAATTTTATTAAGTTTAAATAAGTTTAATTATGTAATAAATTGTCCCGTAAGTTTCATAAATGTAAAACGTTTTATTCGTTTACAAAAAAAAACAAAATTTGCTATGTTTTCTTCGTGTACAATGTATTTCCACCCTTAACCCTTCGTGGTCACACTTCCAAATTCAATCGCGGTGGTCACACTTGGGTCGATTCTACCCAGTCAGTTTTCAAAAAAGTATTGTGACCAAACTATCCGTCCGAAGTGGTTCAAAAAATTACGAAACATGCTTTGAACTTTCTAGATGATGTACAAAAAATTTAATTATAAGAAATAAAACGGGGACATTTTTACAAAAATTCTTAAAGAGGTGAAAACGCAAAAAAGACACTTTTTCCTCTGAAAAATCATAGTTCCGTGAATTTTCAACATTTTTACTTAAAATTTGGATGTGATACTCCTTAGATATGCTACTTTTGGGAAAAAATAGTCGCACAGTGCGCATTCCAATAAAGGTATTTATTCCGACATGTGAAGAGGGTAAATTGTATGGTATAAGGATAATTCAAACTCCAGGTAAGATGTTGAATACAGTCCCATTTGAAGCCAGGAACTATTATATATTTACGCCAAAAATTGATCAACGGGTCGATTCTACCCAGGATGACCATGAAGGGTTCAACTTTTTCAGCCATCGAGTTAAATCCATACACACCTAACGCGTTTCAAAAAATTATTTTCGTTGACTCAAAAGAAAAGGAAGCTTCTTCCGCGAGGAGCCAAAAACAATAAGAATTATGAATGTATTACGTTAAGGAATTGATTTTCTTTGCCTTTTATCACGCCAACGATGATCTCGATTTCCTCACTCGCAATGTCCATTCTTTCTGTCAATTGCAGTCTGGTCCAATGAAAGGTCAATGCGTAGATCGCAGGTCCAAGTAAAAAGCCAGACGAAACGATAGGTGTGATCATGAAAAATAAGTTTGTAAGAAAACTTTGCGATTTGAGGGGCAATACGCCACATGCGTTTAGCATTAGCTTGTTGAACCACGAATAATAATTGAAATTTCTTTCTTTCATATTGCCTTATTTCTTATATGCAATTTCATTCGTTTAAGTAATATTCCACCCTGATATATATTTCTTCAATCACCACGTCCAAGAGATCAAGAAAGTATTGTTTTCCGTTTGAGTTTACGAATAAAATTTCTCCTTCCACTTCGACAAACCTTCTGCTTTTGCGCAGTTCGGTAGCCCATTTATTATTTCTCAAAACATCGGAGAATACTGTTGTGTGTACGTGTTGGCGAAAAGGTGAATGCCAAAGTTTGTGAAAGTTATCGTCTTCGTTCCTTTGTTCATGAATAAATAACACGTTGTCCGGTCGTTGCACTTGCGAAATCAGAAGCTACGACAAAGTATCCTCGTCGTATGACCACCCGTGCTGAGGCAATGCTGGATTTATTCGTACTCTGCATTATGTCGACATTGGCATTGTTGGGTGAGTTAGAATCCCGAGACATCTGGCTTTCGGTTGAAAAGTTGTTGAGTGAAAGCCCCGTCAAGGTGAATACAGTGAGATGGAAAAGCGACTAAATGAAAAAATATATATATATATACGCTGGTTCATCCGCAATTCTTTTAATAGTTTATTATTTCCACTCAAGTGAACGCACAGTGTGTTGCTGCAATTCCCATAAAAAGAATCCAAGTATTTCATGTTCTGTTCCATGTAGAGTTTAAAAAAGTAATTAGATTGCATATTGTCTTTTCAACAATTTTTGCATCTACAAATTAGTGCCAAGGACATAACGATCCAGTGTTATTTTTAAACTCTTATGTGTAAGAGAAGTACAAAAATGGACAAAAGTGGACAATCAGCAATTAAAGTTCCACTTCGCATGGTAATTACAAGATGTACGAGCGTCCGCAAGAATTGATCCGATTTTATAATTTTCTTTATAATCGAATACTTTTATAAATTTCTTTATACATTTATGATTTTATAATTTTATAATCTTCTTTATAAATTTATAGTTTTATAATTTTATAATCTTTATAATCTTCTTCGCAAATTTATAATTTTATAATTTTATAATCTTCTTTATAAATTTATAATTTTATAATTTTATAATTTTCTTTATGAATTTATAATTTTATCATTTTCTTTATAAAATTATAATTTTATGAATTTCTTTATAAATTTATAATTTTATAAGTTTCTTTACAAATCTATACTTTTATCATTTATAAGTTTCATAACTTGAAATTATCACAGTAGGCAACGGCGTTATTAAGTTTAGTGATCAATATTGATCGGATAACGTAGGGTAAGGAGGGGCATGGTGAGCAAGTTTGGAATTATCGCCCTGCTTAAGACCTCAGGCCACTCTAGGATTTTCCAAAAATCGATATTTTTTGTTAAAAATGTACTTTAGTACCTAAAAAAATTATATTCCAAAAGATTATGGGTGTAAAAAAACTCTAAGTACTCGATTTTCGAATTCTAGCGCAAGCCCTCTTGATTCATGTCGTGACTTTCTACTAACTTTAAGCGCGTTTATATTAAAACTACATTTTTCAAGTCGGCCGGACTCATAACTCAAACAAATTTCAACCGATTCACTTGAAATTTTAACTGTATATTTAGAATTACATTTTCTGAGGCACTACGGAGAATTTTTAAATTATATTGCATGGTTCCTTTTTTATAAACAATTTTCTGACGATTTTCTCATGGCATTTTATACTTTTCGTTTTAGAAACGCGCCATTTTGACAAAAAAGAATATATCAAAAAAATCCTACGTACTTCTATAGCTATTCTTATATATATTCGAAAAAACTTTAGTGTCTCATCATAACTCAAAAATTATAGGAGCTGTTGTCCCGGCCGTTGACCTTCCAGAAATAAAGGCGTCATCGGAAAAATGCTGCACAGTCGCCATTTCGACATGTATCGCTGTGAAAAAATAATTTTGTATAGTCAATTACGTTTATAATAAACCCTTATTTTGTAATTTCGATTTATTTTATGGTTTCGCTGAAAAAAAATCACAAAATATGACCTTTTTTGGCCTCTAGATTAGCCTAAGGCCTTAACAGTCCGCCGTATGAAAATGAAACCTACTTTGGTCAGTAGGAAATTTATCTGGGAAAAAAAGTCTATAGACGAATTTTCCACGAAGTGGTTTGCGAAATTTCGTTGTGGCGATTTTGATCTCCAAGATGCTCCTCGCTCCGGTTGGCCAGTCACTGCTGATGTCGATAAAATGAAGGCTTGAATCGACTCCGACCGGCATTTTACAACTACAGAGATTGGACATAACCGCAACATTGACCAATCAACTGTTTCGAGACATTTACGGAAGCTTGGGATGGTAAACAAGCTTGATATTTGGCTGCTGCACAAACTGAGCGAAAAGAATTTAATGGAGTGAATTTCAGCTTGCGATGTGCTGCTCACACGCCATCGAAACGAATCGTTTTTAAAGTGAATGATTACTGGCTATGAAAAGTGGATTGCCTGAAACAATGTCAGTCAAAAAAGATCACGGTCAAAGCTCGGGGAGGCTCCTCAGACGGTCGCAAAGGCTGGATTACTCCCGAAGAAGATCATGCTCTGTATCTGGTGGGATTGGAAAGGAATCGTCTATTATGAGCTGCTGCCACCCAACTGTAATTCCTTAACAGTCTGCCGTATAAATATGAAACCTACTTTAGTCAATAGAAAATTTATCTGGGAAAAAAAGTCTGCAGACGAAATTCCTGTTATCCTTATTGTTTCCCAGATAATCGCTCTCAAATGACTAAGGCCATATTTGCTCACCCTGCCCCGATAGTGGGGTAAAATGACCACGAGTATGAGATAAGTTGGGCAAAGTAAGAATTGCATAAAAAAATTAGACGTAAGCAACATGATTTGGTGCAATGCAGTAATAAACCAACAGTTGCTTGTTAATTAGTTAGGTTTTGAAACATTAACATTAACTGCAATGAACTTTGAAGTATTTTTTCTCATACAATGGTAGAAGAAAATCTTTCAATTACGTTCTTTTTTAACTTTTGGTTGCAAAAATAATGAAAGGTCCCGTGTTACCTTCTCGTGCGCCGCATGGAAACGGGCGATGGCGTGATGTGTTTTCCTCCCTCGTACTTCTCCTTCCGCTATTTGATGCACCCGCGTGCGGTGCTTAGTTTTCCAGATATTTCGATTGCCCAACTTACCCGACTGCTCAACATGCCCCTCCCCACCCTATACGGTAATTATAAATGATCAATAATCTTACAACAAATTCCCATACTTGCATAATTCCTCGAACTCATATCGCTAATGTGACATCAGGAAGGGTTTCAATAAAACAAAAACATTTTTCGTCTGTCGCTTGAAATTTATTTAGAAAACACGTTCAGATCCGATACTTGCAGCAACTTAGTGTCGTTCTTGTTGAAAGTGTTACAAAACTTTTCGCAGAAGAGTGATCACGGAAAAGGCTGTCTTCAGGACCTGAAAAGGTTGCCAGTAGACAATCTATATTAGCAACGTAAAAAAGGCAATCCATGTTTTTTTCTTCAGTTTTTCCATATAACGTACAAACGTAAACGTCTGGAGAGATACAATTGTGAATTTTTTTGCTGTTAACGTGACGGGCCTTTGCGATTTTGCGATAATCATAGCAACGAGTCTTCCTTCTTTCGCCGTCCAATCGTACCACGGAAGATCGTACGCCGCGTGTGCTACCTGCATGCTCTACCGGCGGTAACATTCGAGCCTTCAACTTATATGATAGGTATCAGCTACTTGGGTAAAAAGGTCGTAACACGCGTGATCCCGTGCGTATTAAGGGTGAAAATACATTTAGCGGTATGGAAAAATCGATTTTTTTTTTACGTAAAATGTTAGTTAAACATCTCAAGAATACGGTCGTAGAGTAAGTAATTAGCTGGTAAGTCACTGAAATCATTGAGTTTCCGTAGTTCGAAATTTCAAACACATTTTTCTCAAAACTACATTCTTTAAGGGCGGGGTAAGGCTAATTCGGTGAAAAAAAGCATATTTTCAAGAATTTTTTTAGACGATACAGGTAATGCTGGTTTATTTAATTAATTTCCATATAATAATACAACAACAGAACTATATTTTCCTAAATTTTCATTGCAAAATATTGATAAATAAGCCGTTGGCGGGAAATCTGCGCAGGCGCCTCGAAAAAAAGTTGTTTTTCGGTGTACTGGTCACTGGATCATCTGAAACAAAAAAAATCAAAATGCGTTTATTAGGTGAGATGTTTCTCGACGTAACGCTGCCGAGTTTTTTTTAATCGATTTTTTCATTTTCGGTAGCATTTGGAAGACAAAAACGCGATTTTCGCTAAAAAAATCGGCAAATTTGTTATTGTAAGTTAAAAATAATAATAAAAAAAACTCGGCAGCGTTACCTGGCGATTTATGTGTAGAAATAGTATACAAAATTTCAAAAGAATCGGTGCATTAGATTTTCAGTTACAGCGTACACCGACTTCAAAAATGACAAGTTTCAGAAAAACGCTTTAAAGTTTTGCACACTAAAAAATCCAAAATAAAACTCGATAATTATATTATACTCACACAGAGTCGTCGATGCCAGGTCCATAAAGTACAGAGCTTTCATCTAGAATGTCTAAAGCATCTTTTTGCACTTGTCTACGTAAAATTCTTTCTTCTTTACTGTCATGCGCAGCTTGTTCCTCCGCTCTGCTCCACTTCCATAGAGGTACTTAGTTTTTTTTTTTTTCGATGACGCACTATTCGCTTCCACTTTGACATTCGTACGTTTATTTGGAGGTATTATTTTTTTCGGTCGGCACAAAATTTTATTATTGTTCTTCCGATCTTCTCTGCTAATTTTTTTTGACATTTTACTAATAATAATTATAAAGTCACAGCAACAATCAACAGCACAAAATGTACGAAAAAACAGCGAACATGAACGTAAACTGAGACGAAATTTTAGCGTCACATACGACTGCACGGCACGGCGTACACCTCTAAACTGATCTGTATACTATGTCTCGAATATATACAAGGTTATTTTGCATACCTATGAAAATCCTTCTACGAAGAAATAAATTTAGGGAATATAATAGAGCCCAAAAGCGCTTCAGGTAATCCCACCTCGACAGCTGCCGGGCAGGTATAGAAAACCGGTCTGGAGCAACGGACACTCAAATGCTCGTAACTTCGTTAATTTTGCTCCGATCGACTTGAAATTTTGATTCAATATTCTTGAGATGTTATACATTAATTTAAAAAAATAAAAAAATGCAAAATAAAATTTTATAAACCTCACCCCGCCCTTAAGCTTGTTGGAAACATAACTTTAAAACAGGTTGGTCGATCGTGCTAAAATTGTACACAATTTTATTGTAATCAATAACAATGTTGCCTTGAACTTATACATGGCTCTTTTATGAGAATCACTTTTAAAAAAGACTTTTTTATTGCAATAAGAACGAAAATTTGGTGAGAAATTTCAATGTTTTTTTCTGAAGTGATCCATTTTTTTACCTTTCAAGTTTAAAAATTTTTCTTAGGTATAAGTTCAGCATTTGGATGCTTCAATATTCAAAATTCTTAATTCATATTTTTTAGATCAATATTGAAGTCGTTGGGTTTTCCACAAACAGACAACTGCCGTTCCTGGAAGATCACGCCGAAATGCCGCCATTTTGCAATATCTTTTAATGAAAAAACTAATCAAAACAGTTTAATTATGTAATAAATTGTACCTAAAGTTTCATGGGTGATAAACCTTTTTTTTTGTTCCAAAAATATTATCAAAATTGGCTATTTTTTCGGCATCTACATCTACCCCCCCCCCCCCCCTTAAGAAAAATTCTTCAAAGCATTAAAAATAAAAATTCGATGAAACGTGATAGCCCAAATTTACTATACGTCAATATTCTGCGAGACGGCTATATATGTAATATCACCATAAACATGCTAAAACTTACTTTAGTGAGTTATCAGTCGGCAAGTTACTGGAATTATCGAGTTTTCGTAATAAGAAACTTCAAATACGTTTTTCTCAAAGCCGTATGGGAACTTGACAGGGCATCCCTAATACAATTCGGGGCTTTCAAGGTATTATTTGTGGACTTCGTAGTAGGGATTCCAATAAAAGTGTCAGACCAGGCTCCTATTAGGGAATGACAAGTAAGTTCGGTTGACTAAAACTATGGTCCAAGTACGGAGACGAAGTAAAGGGCCTTCAAGGGGAGTAGTGTTACGTCGCGCCCCACTTCATCGCACTCAACCTACAACCCCAATAAATCTGGACAATACGAAGAATATCTGGCAAGGAGATGAAATCCCTCTCCAATATTGAAGTCTTATCTTCCCGGAAGAGCGCGCCATAACGTCGCCATTTTGCAATATTTTTTTAACGAAAAAATGTGTTAAAACAGTTTAATTTTGTAATAAATTGTATCTAAAATTTCATTAATGTAAAACGTATTGTTCCTTTCCAAGAAAAAATGCTCAAAACTACATTTTTAAGTTTCTGGGAAATATAACTTTAGAAGGCGTTCACCGATCGTGCTAAAATTGTACACACAACTCAATAACAATATTATCTCAAACTTATACCTACTTGGTCATCAAGATCACTGTTAAAAAGTACTTTTTTATTGCAAAAAAAAAACGAAAATTTTGTGTGGAATGTCAATTTTTCTCTGAAGTGTCCCAATATGTTTATTTTCAACTTTAAAAATGTCTTTTAGGTAAAAGTTCATCATTTAGTAGTTAAAATATAAAACATTCTTGACGCATATTTTTCAGATCAACGAAACTCCTTTCCAATATTGAAGTCGTTGGATTTCCCACAAACGGACAACCACCGCCAAAATCTTCCTGGAAGACGGCGCCATAACGTCGCCATTTGGCAATATTTTTTAATGAAAAAATGTGCTAAAACAGTTTAATTATTTAATGAATTGTACCTAAAATTTCATAAATGTAAAACTTATTTTTTCTTTCCAAGAAAAAATGCTCAAAACAACATTTTAAGTTTTTGGGAAACAACTTTCGAAGGCGTTGACTGAACGTGCTAAAATTGTACACACAATTCAATAACAATATTATCTCAAACTTATATCTACTTGTTCATCGAGATCACTTTAAAAAGTACTTTTTATTGCAAAAAAGAACGAAATATTTGTGTAGAATTTCAATGTTTTTTTCTGAAGTGCCCTGATATTTTAATGTTCAACTTTTGAAATGTTTTTTAGGTAAAAGTTCAGCATTTGGATGTTAAAATATAAAAAATTCTTGGCACATATTTTCCAGATCAACGAAATCCCTTTCCAATATTGAAGTCGTTGGATTTTCCACAAACGGACAAACGCCGCCAAAATCTTCCTGAAAGACCCTGCCATAATGTCGCCATTTTGCAATATTTTTTAATGAAAAAATGTGTTAAAACAGTTTAATTGTGTAATAACTTGTACCTAAAATTTTATAAATGTAAAACGTATTGTTGCCATCAAAGAAAAAATGCTCAAAACTACATTTTTTAGTTTTTGGGAAACATAACTGCAGAAGGCGTTGACCGATCGTGCTAAAATTGTACACACAACTCAATAACAATATTATCTCAAACTTATATCTACTTGTTCATCAAGATCACTGTTAAAAAGTACTTTTTTATTGCAAAAAAGAACGAAAATTTTGTGTAGAATTTTAATTTTTTTTCTGAAGTGTCCCAATATTTTAATTTTCAACTTTTTAAATATTTTTCAGGTACAAGTTCAGCATTTGGATTTTAAAATATAAAAAATTCTTGGCACATATTTTTCAGATCAATATTGAAACCGTTGGATTTCCCAAAAACGAACTGCCGCCAAAACCTTTCTGGAAAACAACGCCATATCGTCGCCATTGTGCAATATTTTTTGATAACATTTTTTTATTATATTATAAACTGTACCTAAAGTTTCATAAATGTAAAACATTTTGTTCGTTTCCAAAAAAAAAAACGACCAGAATTGGCTATTTTTTCGTCGCCTACATGTATTTTCCCCCTTAAAATCGTACGAGTTAGCCCTTTCCGTTTGCCGAAGACCGTAGACTTTTACCTCATCCTGAAGGGTGTCCGGCGGCCAGCACAACAACAGCAATTGCAGGGTCACAGCCAAGGCACAAGTCGCGCTCCTTGGACGTTCTTTCTCCTCTCCCTATAAGCCAGGAATTAGTTACGCAGTTTCTCGTTCATTCACTTATTTTTTCTCTACAAATTAGGGTGAACGCTTGTGGAGTAAACTTTACGATCACGTACGAGTAGCGCACCAAAGCTGTAACCACAAATAGCCATAATACCCTGCATCGTTTGAACAAGAATAACAGATGCAAAGATTTCCTCCAGATCGCTCGAATATCTGGTGAACATCGAGACATTGGGTAATGACATCGAGACAGGGCGAGTTTTTCGTTGGGAAGTTGCAACTCGAGGGTGACTCACTGTAAGATCTCCTTATGATAAGAAACACTTTTGACAACGTGCCGAAAAAATTTCTTCCTCCTAGCGATGCACTCGGCGTCATCAATATCCAAATCATTCCCACGGGTGATGTCGTCCGATATACGTTGGAAGAATTTTTGACAGAGACTCATGTGAGCACAAGCATGCAAAATGTAGAAAGAAAGTCCAGTGTCAATGGCAACGATTGCGAGTAGACTGTCGCAAGAGGTTGGCACTTGAACAGCGTACCAGATGTAAAAGATATCAACGTCTTCGTGAAACATGCCTGCCGAGTAAGGCAGAGCTTTGCTTGTAACTACCGTGCCGTTTGCGTCTATAACGAAGCTCGTGAACAACGGTGTTACCAGACAAAACGAAATTCCGAGGAAGCAATTTATCGCAAAACCGTAAGACAGATACAACGCCCGTTTCGCGTATCTATCGATGATCATCAAATCTTCCTCGGTCTTGACGTATCTCCAAAGCTTGGCGCAACTCTCCGTCAATCGGAAGAGCTTGTGGCGTTTCGGTATCAAAATACAAGCTGCAATCCAAACAATACCCACACTCTTTTAAAAAACTTGCGTTTGTCTTTTTTTTCCTTTTCTATTGCCGGATGTTAAAATATTCCAGTGCCTTTTATAGCGCAAATTATGTGAACATTTTCCTCGCTCAGGATGGTCATTCTTTCCGCCGCGGTAATGGAATTCCATCGGAAAAACAAGGCGTAAAGTCCCGGTCCGAATATGAAAAATGATGTCAACACGTTCGTTATACCGAGGAACAAGTTAAAAAGGCTATGTCCCGATTTGAACGGCAATAAACCGCAGACGTTCAACAGGACCTGATTGAAGTGCGAATAATCGAGAAAACTTCGTCGTTTCATCCTTAACTTTTTATATTATGAGATTGCAACGAGCATGAAGAGCTTTTTGGTTCGAATACATCTCGTGAAACAAGGAAGAACAGATTTATTAATCAGTTTATACTCAGCAATGGCGATTCTTCCGCGTATGCGCGGATTCGAGCATATTTTATTATTCAAAGAAGCACGATCGAGTGCACATGAAAAATGCACTGCGATGGAGAGTTCCGGAAGTTGACGAAAGTTTACAGGCTTCTCGGCTCGAATGCCAGAGCTTTCGCCAATTCTTCGTTAATAGATTATGTCCTATTCGGTCGTTGATCGGACGCTAACGGAATATGTGATGCATACGTTAAGTACGTATCGTTCAACCCTCGAGAAAAGACGGGGTTGCTTCACTGCCACTTTACAAAAGTTCCATTATGAAACTCCGCATCTATCGTGTTTGCGCTCGAATAGAGAATGCTGGTTGTTGCCGTTGGGCTAAGTGCAATTGGCCTTTGGGCTAAGTGTCATGCGCTGCCTTTAACTTCTCGCCTGAACATTCTCCAGCCACTCCGACTAATCTTTATTCTGTCAACGACTCATCGAATATTTAGGGTAAGTCCGGGGTAGCTGCCACAGTTTTTTCCAGGATTTGTCAAAATAAAAGTACGGACGTAATTTACAAAAAATAAAACAAATTTTCATGAGATCAACCTTAAAGTATTTTATCAAAATCAGGATTTGCCGTCTCTCCCGAAGTATTTGGCAGTGTTGGGCTAAATTTAATTGCTAGGGTAACTAAAGATTAATTATTAATTCATTGTTCATCACGACTATAACAATTAACAATTAATTAATTGTAATTGTGAAAACGCACGATTAACAACTAATCAATTATTAATCGTGACTTTCCACAATTAGAAATTAATCAATTTTCAAACTTTTTGGTGTATTTGATTAAAAACTAACAATTAATACTGATTATAAGCCAACAAAACCCAAACAAACACGTCGTATCTGATATCTGTAAAGTTAAATAGGTTAATTCTTAGTTTTAATTGCTCCTTAGAACAATTAAAAAAGTTAATTGCAATTATTTTAACTGCGAGTTGCAATTAACACAGCTTAATTCAAATAAATTGATTGCAACATGCAATTAATAGTTAATTGCAATTAATGTTAATTGCAATTACTTTTTTAGTCAATTAATTTAATTGCAATTACTTTTTTAGTCAATTAATGAACTGATTGAAAATTTAATTGATTAACGCCCAACACTGGTATCTGGGTGCGATGGTGGCAGTGGTTGGCAGCAAGACTCGATGAAATTTTTTTTTACCATTTATTTATAGCCTTAGACTTGTTCTAAGTTACAATGGGTGACTAAATTGTTGCTTGGGAGGCTACACGCAAAACAGCAACGAAGGTTTCAATGCTACTGTTTGGAGCTTGGCTCCAAAGGCCTACTCAAATGAAAAAAAAAGTATTAAATGTAGCAACTGATATTTCTGTGTGCAATATTAACGACGGTCTAACTAAAATCCTACGAATTATGAAAGTCTTGGAAATGGATATTGGTCTCCAAGCTTACAATTTTTATCTTGAAACTGATACTGGACGGATAAAACACGCTGAGCTGTCTTTGACAGATGAGGCAAAAGAGGCACACACCAGCATAAAATCAAGCAGGGAAAAATGAGGATGAATATTTGAATAGAGAAGGGGAGCTTTATGGTCTTGGGATAGCTGATCAATGGTATACAATTTTAAACAGCTAAATTTTTCATTTTTCCACGTCTTTAACACATGTCAGAACTTTAAACGCGTTTTTCTCGTAATACAATTTTTTAAAATGGCACGCAGCATAACTCCCACAATTTTCATTCTATTCACTCCAAATTTTGAACACATGTGTAAAATAACATTCCAAAGAGAAATACGGACGGGATTTTCCATGAGTTAATTATAACATTATTTATTAATATATGATTGTCCTTTTTTTTGTCGAAAATTGAATTTTTACCTTAAATGCTTGCTAATTACCCAAAAATTAATATTTAAAAAATCCCAAATGTAAATGAATAGACTAAAAAAAAAAATGTTTGGAGATTCAAATTTGCGTCAGTTATACTGCGTGCCGCAGAGCGTCTCGGATTCAACATGCCTCGTGAAAATGGTTCCAGCGTCACCATTTTGTATAATTTTTAATATCATTTTTTTTGTTTCCTTGAAAATATGACTAATAAAATCCTTGAATACTATTTTCCTCTTACTTGTCCTTCCACCCAAAAAAAATCGCATATAATCGCTTAATTTTACACCTTTACAGTGGTGTTACCCCTTAATTGGCTCTGTCGAGTGAGCCACTCACAGTCAAACATTAATTGACGGGTATTTTAAAATCGGTGAATGTTTAAAACCTACATAGTGTTACAGCATTTGAACTTTATAATAAAATGTATTTATTCATCCGCTCGACATTTTTAATGTTTTCTCGAATTTTCCGAATCGAAAACTCTTTATGAAACGTTGTACGTTGAACGTTTTTCACCATGTAAATAACCTGGAGCCGAGGATGCTTTAGCGATAGTCAGTCGTGCCAACGACAGTGAATGCAACTGTTGCCAAATCAATCGGTTATTTTTTCTTGAATACAAATGCAACATATTTTTATTTAATTGCAAAAATGATAAGTATTAATATTACTTCCCAGCTTGGAAATATTTTTCATCAATATTATGATTTGGGTATTGCCCAATCATAATTGATTTTTACATAAAAGTTTATTTTTAAGAAGTTGGCAGCCTGCCAAAAATTCATTGTATTTTCATCCTCACTCTTGCAGCTAAAGAACAGGAAAGACCTAGAGAGTGGTTCTATGAACTATTTCTATTGGCCATCTTTCCCTTATGGCCAACACCTCCGAAATTGCCCTATGATATCGTAGCAAGACCCGAGAACGTTGTTTCAAAGTTCTAAAGTTCTCTGAAACCAAGGAGTAGTGCTTCGATGTTAACGAAGTTTTTCGTAGACTGGGTCTAGTAAATAGATTCGGCACGATCTCAATCACAATACAATCTCGGCAAAGTTAATTTGAATCAAATCCCAGTAATGAATCTGCTCCTGTTGTCGCTCCTTCTAAATTCCTTGACGTTAAACGTGCTATCGAAATTCCTCGACATTAAATCGTTAAATTCAGTGCTAATGGATCGAAGATCTAAGATCTTTAATCTAGTAGCTTAATTAGTAAATTAAGCTACTGGATTAACAGTAGTAAATTAATTTATTTAAAATTAATGAAAATTAACTAAATTTAAATGTCAAGTTAAAAATTAAATTTAAATTAAATTTAAATTAAATTTAAATTAAATTTAAATTAAATTTAAATTAAATTTAAATTAAATTTGAATTAAATTTAAATTAAATTTAAATTAAATTTAAATTAAATTTAAATTAAATTTAAATTAAATTTAAATTGAATTTAAATTTAAATTTAAAATTAACTAAATTAACGTAACAAGTGCGAAGTTTGATTTTGGGATAGGTCCTTCTGATTCTTAAATCTCCATCCCACATTCGGTCTTTCATCGTTTATTACCGCACGCGCAATTTTTTTTTCAATTTCTCTCTAGACTATTGTACAAATTGTACAAATTGTTTTCTCACGAGCATCATATGACATTCTCGTTTGATACCTCGGACCGCAAATTACTGAAATTCGCCACAACATATTTGCTTCCTCGACGTCATTCCAAAACTTGTCGCACAAGAGTGACCATTGAAAATGCCGTCTTCACGACCTGCAAAAGTCGACGGAGTACAATATCACACAGCTTGTCAAAATATGAAGAAAAAATAAGTATAAAATCGAACGATTGAACAAGTTTATTAACGCACCCATGCAAATGTCTCGAGAGATATAATTGTCAACTTTTTCGCCGTTATCACAACCGGTCTCTGTGATTTTATGATAATCATGGAGACGAAATTTCCCTCTTTTCTCGTCCACTCGTACCAGGGAAGATTGTATGCCGCGTTTGCCATTTTGAGACCCTGTTGAATGCAAATTTTTTGCTACTTATTAATTTAGATGGCGAAATAGTTCAATTTATCACGAATTATTGGGTCTGCATAATCCCGTAGCGAAAATCGAGTAATTTTCAAACGCAAAATAATTAGCAAAAAAAAGCGATTTTAAACAAGTCAATATGTTACATTCTGCTCAATGGCTTTCTGCCAAATCTCTGCGAGCTTTATTATCCCTCTTTCATAGAAGGCCTGAGATCTTTGGGCAAAGAAGTCACCCAAATGGTTTGCGAGGACGTCCAAGGAACTGAAGGTTTTATTATTAAAAGCTAAATGCATTGAAAGTACACGTTTTGCCCTTCCATGTTCAAAATGTAATAAAACTTCCTATACGTCACGGATCTCGATAGATACTTTTTTTTTAAATATCGGCACAAGATTCAGGTTCTTCTTGAAAATTTGATTCTACTTTAACACATATGAAGAGTATATAAAAAAAATTTATTAACTAATTGTCGCAAAATGGCGGAGTATTAAATTGACCATAGGAGCGCCTCGCCGCTGGAGTCTCGAACTGGCGGGAAAGATGTGCTTAATTCTTGTCTCGAACGCAAAAACCACAATTATTTTTAATTGACATATATTTTTATTGTCGATGAACTAAAAAACCCAGAAAAAACCGTGAAAACATTAATTTTCGAGCTTGAACAAAAAAGTGACGATTTTTACAACTATTTTTCTTTCTTCGTGCAATAAAAATAGTATAAAATGACTTTTTTATGAATATTTTTAGTTCTATCAGGATGGTTTTTAATAATCTAGAGAATGAACTTTGGTTTGGGTCGATAGGTCAAATAGTTTGTTTTTTTGCTATCACCCCCGCCGATTTGAAAGAATCGCGAAAACGAGCATACGAGAAAACGCGCTTTAAAGTTTTCGATCCGGAAAATATTAATTATTGGTAGCTTACAGGAATCTAGTGCTAATCAGCTATGCCTGGTCCGTATAGTAGTCCTTCCGCTTCTTCAAAAAAACTCGTTTTGATTCATTTTTTCGAGTCTACGAGCAGTACGAGCCTCCTTAGAGCTGTAACTTTGAAGCTGGTTTTCCCGCGTGCTTCGTTGCGCGTCGTTCTGATCGGCGAACATCTTGCACTGCTGGCCAATACTCAATCCCAGCAACCCCATCATCTTCAAGACTGCTGTATAGCCTTCGTTAAATATGCCTGCAGCTATATAGGCGGCAATTTGTACAATTTTAGGCCCCGAATTCAAGTGTTTTGGAGCCATACGCATACTGTTGAATTAAAACTCTCGTTGGAGTTTTGCGTGTGTCCGCCCAAACATCTCGATAAAAGGTCGTCGCTGGAGAGATTTTCATAAATCGGAAGAATATGTTTGTCTATATTCAGTTGAATGACACGAGGAGGGTGCGTGCTCTAGCCAAGCGTTCGCATATTTTCTCGACGCTTATCTGTTCTCGGGTCTGTATCTTCCAAAATATTAGATGAAGTAAAAAGTTCTGAGCGTTTTTTCGCCTTATTTCGACGATGAAATTAACATAGGATTATCCGATTTAGATCAAATATGCGCCGTTTTGTTCAATAACCCTTGTCCATTTTGAAGGCAATTTCATAATTCCGCGGTTGAAAAAGTCCTCGTCCCTATTGGTAAAAAACTTGACCAGCTCATTTTCACAAACCACTCCTGAGGCCAGTTTTGTACCATCAAGAAAATTTTGCAAATGCTTGAAAAGGTGATAATCGCTTGGCGCCAGGTCTGGACTATACGGCGGGTGCGATAGAACCTCACATCCAAGCTCTCGGAGCTTCTGGCTCGTCGTTAAAGATGTGTGCGGCCTGGCGTTGTCTTGATGGAACACAACACCCTTCCTATTGGCCAATTCTGGCCGCTTCTGGTCGATCGCCTACTTCAATCTGGTCAGTTGTTAATAGTAGAGGTCCGAATTGAGTGTTTGGCCCGATGGGAGCAGCTCATAGTGGATGATTCCCTTCCAATCCCACCGAACACGCAGCAAAACCTTCTTGGCCGTTGATCCGGGCTTGGCGATCGTTTGGGCCGGCTCACCGCGATTGGACCACGATCTTGTTCGGCTGTTGTTCTCGTATGTGACCCATTTTTCGTCACCAGTCACCATCCGCTTAAAAAATGGATCGATTTCGTTACGTTTCAGCAAAGAATCGCAGGCATCAATTCGGTCCAAAAGGTTATTTTGCGTCAATTCGTGTGACACCCATACATCGAGCTTCTTCTTGAGACCAGACTTATACAAATGGTTCCAAACGGTTTTCTGGCTAATCCTCAGTTCCTGGGCAATGGAATAAGTGCTCACATGCCGGTCCGACTCGACGATTTCCATGATTTTATCGACATTTTCGACGATCGGCCTACCAGAGCGTGCCTCATCTTCGAGGTCCATATTACCAGAACAGAATCGTTGGAACCACCGCTTTGCTATTGCATTCGATACTGTATTGGGTCTATAACCAGCACTTCACCTTCGTCATAGTGGTACTGAAGAATGTATCCAATTTTCTCTTTTTTACCTCCATTTTGGAACGCTGTAACACATAACTGGCTGCACCAAACACAAAACTGTCAAAGAACTTTTTTTGAAGCGTAATGTCACCTTTAAATCGCCGTATAGTATGACCCGATGCGATGTATACATCGTGAGATATGGCTCACTAAAGACATCTAGCGGAAAACGCTTAGAACTTTTGACTTCACCCAATACTTCGAGTTTACTTCTAGGGCTTTAGGAACATGTCTCTAATAGTTAAATCATCGACTAAAGGGGAAAAAATCGATTTTTTTACCCTCTACACCAGACGACTGCCTTGATATACGACACTTCATATGGTTGATACATCGGTGAGCGGAGAAACAACAGCCTACGACATTTGTTGGAATTTCGCTACGGAATTATGCATATACCCAATACATTTCGACTCGTGCGGGTATCAATAACTTTCCGTTCGTTATAGCACTCGCTACAATCTGTACCTCATCCTGAAGCGTATCGGGTGGCCAACACAGCAAGAGCAATTCCACCACTACGGACAATGCACTGGTCACGAATTTTGGACGTTCTTTTTCACCTGCCTACAAATTCGAACGGAGTTTAATAATGTTAAAAAAATGACTAACCTAACGAGCAGTTAATCAAAGCAGCGTGTTTGTGTTGGTTTGACCAGTGTGAGGGTTCAGAAGGTTCAGAGTCTTTTCGGATGCGAGTATATTTCTCAGTGCTTGTCAATGTCTGATCAGATGGTATGGCGACAAACAATCATCACGTCACGGATTTTAAAAAAAGTACATAAGGGGGTATCTAATGTAAAACGCAGAAAAAGGCGACAATTATGTTTTTTTAAAGGTAAATTAAATGGGACCCGCATGGGTAGTGGGAAGTATGCCTCGGAGATGCCGGGCGATTATTAATACCGTGGATTGGGGTTACTTTGATCAATTTTGAAATTAAAATCAATATATCTCTTTAAATAATATCGTTAAAAAAATTGTTTAAAATGGAAACATCAACTATGATTAGTCTTTTTATCTTCCAAATTACAATTCAAAATATTTAAAAATAAATGAGGAAAAAAAATAATTAGTTGTGATCAAAGTTATACTGAGAGTGGGTTTACTTTGATATCCGCCTTTTTCGTAATGAGAATCAGAAGTAAATTAAAGTAAATAAAGTAAAATAAAAGCAGAAAAAGCAGCATTTTTCCTAAAGAAGAAAAAAACGGTCAACGGGATCGAAAGTTACAACGATTTTTATTCCCTTGTGGTTACTTTGATCGAATAAATATTACACCTTTACTTTTAAAAATCAACTTTATCGATAAAGAACTAGTATTTTATAATTATTTATGTGGTAACACATCCATAAACTTCGGAACATTAAAAAACGAGAAAAAACAAGTTGTAAGGTAGACAAAAAGAGATCAAATTGTTCATTAGGAACATTTCTTACCCTACAATTCTGCAACATTAATATCAAATGGGAATTCAACATAATCATTTTTATCGATCACTTTTGGCAAGAATGATACTATACCAATGCTTTCGAATTCAGATATATCTCCTTTAATTCTCTTCATTCTTGTTTTACTTCCAGCTGATTTGAAACCTTCCACTAGTAAAGGTTCTAATTCCATTATTTGGCAAACGTACTTGTACGTTTTTTGTTGTTACGACTGAGAATACTGAGAATACTCCGAGACTAGCAATAAAGAAAATCCGTGGGGTGAAATTGATCAATGATCAATGTTACCCCGTCGAAGCGATTAAAGACACCCCAACGAAACAACTGCCGCCCATAAAATATGTTTTTGAGGATATGCCACACAACCAGGCATGATGGTATAGTTTAATAACCATCTGGCAATGTGATTTTTACTCACTTAAACGCGTTCGTTCGTGCTGCGTCTGAATGATGATATAAAGAGATATTCAGGCTGGCCAATCGAAAGAAAAAAGAACTTTCAGTCGCCTTCAGGAAGTTCGTAATTTGAATTTAACAACAGAACAGAGTTTTTATCAAAGTAACCCCACGAATCAAAGTAACCCCAATCCACGGTAGTGGAGGCGATTGGACCAATTATTAATAATAAAGCATCATGGTTTATATCATGTAGTGTGTGTGTGTGTATTTTCGTCCAACGCCTTCTCTCAAATAGTTGTTGAGTTTGGCCGTACACGCTCTTGCCAAACAGACTATAATACCGTATGCACTTGATGTGTATTGTTTCGCAAATTAAATTGTACGAATACATACGGAGAGAATACCGAAGCAGAAGCCACACATCACTATAAGGCTCTCGAGTACTTGTGCGAGGATTACGGAATCAAAAAGTTCTTCCACGTCTTTGCAATATCTGTTCAATTATTATCATTACTTTTGCTACGCTTGAAACAAAGAACTGCCAATTCACACGTACTGATCTTATATCACTTACTGCAAGATCTCCGCGTGATAGGTCACACCTTTGGTGATCTGCTCAAGTAACTGGCCTCTCCTCGTGTCCTCCCAGTGTTCATTTGTTGTCAACGTATTCCCAAGTGTAACCGCATCTTTTACCCTTTCAAAGTATTTCTGGCATAGTCTCATGTGAGCACAGGCGTGCAGAACATAAAAGAGCAATGCCGTGTCAATAGCAACAATTGCCAAGGCAGAGGCCCAATTCGATGGTACTTGAAGAGCATGCCAGATCCAAAATTGTTCCTCGCTCTTGGGAAATATACCCGCTGAGAAGGGTAACTTTTTCCTTGTTACTGTCGTATCGTTTGCATCCACAACGAGTTTCGTAAATAACGGTGTACTCAAGAAGAATGTCGAGGCCAAAAGACAGTTTCCTGCGAAAATGTATGTGAGGTGGAGTCCCAGTTTCACGTATTCGTCGACAATTGTCAAATCTTCGTCAGTCTCGATGTATCGCCATAGCTTTGCACAATTGTCCATAAGCCCGATATGCTTTTGGCGCTTTGGAAACAAAAGAATAACTGCAACAAAACCAAAAACCATTCTTCATTGCTACAATGCCCGTTAATCGGCGTTCATGTTGGGAAATCGTACGGTTTGTAACTAAACAATGTCACGGACACTGCTCGGCATTGGCGCAGCCAGTATTCTTTTCTGAGGGGCGGCCTAACAAGAAATGGTTTCGTTCACAATAATCTTCTTTTTCAATAAAATTTACATAATAGTCGATAATCACGTAACACACATGAAATATGCTTTAATCAGACGTTCATGTTAACATTAATATGAAGCCTTGCAATTCGTTAAAAAAAATCTACTCATTTTTCATCTTTCTTTAATGAAGTTACTAGTCTTCAAACTTTACTTTCAGTAGGTTTTCAATAAAATAACTCTTAGTTTTTAATTTTTTTTGCAAATCGACCCAACACTTATTCTGCTGGAATTTTCGGGTGTACTTCCGAAAAGCCCACACCTCCGATTAATTTAAAACTTCCCATACTTATGTATTTTGACTCGCTGATCACGAATATGATAGTGAAAATACCCGCAAATTTTATCTTCAAGGTCAAACCTAAAAAAACTTTTTTTTAGTGTTTCTATTATATTTTAATAAATATTGATCTTAGAGAAAAATGTTTCCTACAAGAGTTGTAGCTTATGAATAGACTGATATTTTATGTTCTATACAGGTTTTGTCTAAAACCATTATTTTTCGAGAAAAATAGGATAATGCTATAATAAGTATATTTTGCTAAACTCTAGTAGTGGATGCAAACAAACATCGCGCGCAGCAGTTAAATTGAATACTTCGAATGTGAATAATCAGAATTCAAGATTTAGTTATTCCTAGTGGTAAGAAACAAAGGCTGCACTTTCGAATAGCGGGTGTATGTGCTGTTTGGGAATTTGCATTTTACGTTGTATAGGTATATGTATATGTGTATTGTCTGGGGGCAAGGTGCCCAACAAACATCCAAGGTGTCCAACAAACCCACCCCAGTGTTCTACGCACCTCACGATTCCACGCACCCATTCGAGGTGCCTTCCGTCCACTCCAGTGTTCTACGCACCCCACGATTCCACGCACCCATCCGAGGTGCCCTCCGCCCACCCCAGTGTCCCACGCACCCCACGATTCCACGCACCTATCCGACGTGCCCTCCGCCCACCCCAGTGTCCCACGCACCCCACGATTCCACGCACCTATCCGAGGTGCCCTCCACCCACCCTAGTGTTATACGCACCCCACGATTCCACGCACCCATCCGAGGTGCCCTCCGCCCACCCCAGTGTTCTACGCACCCCACGATTCCGCGCACCCATCCGAGGTGCCCTTCACCCACAACAGTGTCCTACACACCCTGCGATTCTACACACCCATCCGAGATGCCCTGCGCCCACCCCAATGAACTACATACCCCACGATTCAACATATCCGAGTTTGTTTGGGTTTGGATTTGTTTGGGTTTGTTTGTTTGGGTTTGTTTGTTTGGGTTTGTTTTATTTGCGTTTGTTTGGGCTCATATGCAGTAAAGTGCGTAAGTAGATAATATCGAAACTAATGGAGTTTAGCAAAAGATAATTATTGGAATATTATCCCATTTTTCTTGAAAAATAATGATTTTAGACAAAATTTGTAAAGAACATAAATTATCGGTCTTTTGATGGGTTACAATTTTTGTACGAGACATTTTCCTCTATGATCAACATTTATTAAAATAAAACAGAAAAACTAAAAAAACCCGTTTTTTTTAGTTTTGACCTTGAAAATCAAATTTGCGGGTATTTTCACTATCATATTCGTGATCAGCGAGTCAAAATACATAAGTACACGAAGTTCTAAATTATTCGGAGCTGTGGGCTTTTCGGAAGTTTATCCGAATTTTCTTTTGACAATGTCATTCTCCATGTTCATCAGTGACATATGAAACAATCATGTCTGAAACATTGTGCTTCTAAGCCACATTTCAAACCTTGGAGTACTGTCGCTGCTTGGAAGAGTTTATATAAGTTAGAGCAGTACTGCTTATTATTTATCAAATTTTTGGTCATTTTGTAATTGCATTATATTTTGTTATTATTTAAATTATTTCTTTATGCTTGCATGGGTGAAACTTGAATAAAATTAATCGATTATTTGGCTTCAATTATTTTGGATCATTTTTTTCTGGGTGTGGTGTCACTGGCCCTTCTGGAGGAGAGTGGGGGAGGGGGCGTATCCACCCCAGTTCCCCTGGCTACGTGAATTGTTGGAAAACTGATACGATTAAAAATATTGATAATTGCAATAACATTGTTGGCTTCCCAGTTTATTGGTGTACAATGTAATTTCCAAGTGAATCTAAACGCAATTCGCTAAGCAACCTTTTAACGTTCAAGACGCTTCTTTCAGAATGATAAATTTCATTATTTGCATCATGTTCTCCGAGCAGTATTTTCAAAAAGCTTTCACACTATGAATCTTTTGCAATTGAACCACAGTGTTATTGTCTCATCTTCCACATGCCTCGAACTTCTATAAGTTAATAACTGATAACTCGACGAATAATATTTATCAAGTACCGCTCTTGATATGAAATATTCGAATGTTTTTAATCGTATGTGCCTTTTATCGTGCAAATAATGAAAGCATTGCTGTCAATCATTATGTCAAATTTTTCCGACGGCGCAACACTGTTCCAGTGAAAAATCAATGAGTAATAACCCGGTACGAATATGAAGCACGACGATGCGATTGTCGCGAAAACAAGAAACAAACTGATAACGTTATTTGGCGATTTAATGGGCAATACACCGCAAGCGTTCAACAAAAACTTGTTGAAATACGAATAGTCGGTAAAATTTCGGTGTTTCATCGTCAAATTTATTCCCTGGTACTCGCGTTAGATTCGAGAAGCGTACTTCCAGATATTTAGCCTCGAACACTTTTGAAATTCGACGTAGAAGATATTCTTCACCTCTCACTCCGCGATCACGAGTATTCCGCATATGCGCAGTTTGCAACGCGTATTTCATTATTCAACCTAAACGCCATCAAGAGCATAAAAAATTCCCTGAGACGAAGCCTCGAGTTTCGGAAGTTGTTACGAAAGTTTATCGCCGTCTTGCTTCGGACCTCTAAGAGTCGAGTAATAACTTCGTCAATAGATTATGCGTTGTCCGGGCATAGATGAAAGTCTAACATAAAAAAAAAAATTCGAGACACGAAGCAACGCTACGGGGATATAATGTACAAGGAGGAACGCTACGGCGCGGTAATTTTTGCTCCTCCAATGTTCAATCAAGTGCCGTGAACATTGCCATCACCTGTTGCTACGTTCGAATCAAGACAAGAGAAGCCATGTTCCACTGATCTTCATTTTACTCGCAATGATTTAACTTTATATACATTTAACGCGCGACACCGGTAGATGTATTTTATTCTTCTTATCCATGGAGCGTACATTCCAATTTTATTGATTTAAAAAAATCCAAAATGGTGGTTCCAGCTCCTATTAAACAACGGCATGCACGGTGTGTTTTGGTCAGCGCGGGCCGTTCCACACCCTTGCCAGTTCATCTGACACAAAAACTGGTTAAAAATAATTAAACTAGACTAAAAATGGGGGGCCTTATCGTTTTTTGTTTTCTGAAAAACCCCTGGATAACAAAATGGCAGACGTAGGAAAAAAAAGCCAAGTTTTTTGCCTGTTTTTTTTTCCTTTAACGGATGAAAAAAATATTTCTAAATCAATTTTTGACAACAATCGCTCCCTGATGAACCGCAAATTCAATTTTCTTTCAATTGCGCAGAGATTCATTCATTAAGATTCAATTGCGCATTCAGAGTAATTGGCACGCATGTAAGGTAAAAAATCAATTTTCGACAGAAAAAAGGACAATCATATGTTAATAAATAATTTTATAATTAACTCATGGAAAATCCCGTACGTATTTCTCTTTGGAATGTTATTTTACATATGTCTTCAAAATTTGTAGTGAATAGAATTAAAGTTGTTGGAGTTATGCTGCGTGCCGTTTTGAAAAAATTGTGTTCCGAGAAAAACGCGTTTAAAGTTTTGAGATGTGTTATAGACGTGAAAAAATGAAAAATTTAGCTGATTAAAATTTTATACCATTGATAAGCTATCCCAGGACCATAAAGCTGCCCTTCTCTGTTCAAATATTCGTTCTTATTTTTTTTCCTGGTTGATTTTATGCTGATGCGTGCTTCTTTTGCCGCAGCTGTCAAAGACAGCTCAGCGTGTTTTATCCGTTTAGCATCAGTTTCAAGACAAAAATTGTAAGCTTGGAGGTCCATATCCATCTTCTAGACTTTCATTTTTCGTAAGATATTAGTCAGACCGTCGTTAATATTGCACACAGCAATATCAGTTGCTAAATTTAATACTTTTTTGCCACTTGAGTGAGCCTTTGGAGCCAAGTTCCAAACAGTAGCATTGAAACGTTCATTGCTGTTTTGCGTGTAGCCTCCCAAGCAACGATTTAGTCACTCATTGTAGATTAGAACAAGTCTAAAGCTACAAATAAATGGTAAAAAAAAAATTTCATCAAGTCTTGTTGCCAGTCACTGCTATCAGGCAGTGGCTGGCCCGTGTGCGGGCCTTTTTTTACAGGTGCTAGACTTTTCCCCTTATTCTAGATAGTTTAAAGCATCTCTTAAGGCCTTAGGCCACTCTAGGATTTTCCGAAATCGATTTTTTGGTTAAAAATGTACCTTAGTACCTATAAAATTATATTCCAAAAGATTATGGCTTTGAAAAATCTCTAAGTACTCGATTTTCGAATTCTAGCGCAACCCCTCTTGGTTCATGTCGTGACTTTCTACTAACTTTAAACGCGTTTATCTCAAAACTACATTTTTCAAGTTGGCCGGACTCATAAGTCAAACAAATTTCAACCGATCCACTTGAAATTTTAACTGTATATTTAGAATTATATTTTCTGTGGCACTACGTAGGATTTTTTAATTATATTGCATAGTTCCTATTTTATAAACAATTTTCTGACGATTTTATCACTGCATTTTATACTTTTTGTTTTAGAAATGCGCCATTTTGACCAAAAATAATATATCAAAAAATCCTACGTTCTTCTATAGCTATTCTTATATATAATCGAAAAAACTTTAGTGTCTCATCATAACTGAAAAATTATAGGAGCTGTTGGTCCGGCCGTTGACCTTCCAGAAATAAAGGCGTCATCGGAAAAATGCTGCACAGTCGCCATTTTGACGTGTATCGCTGTGAAAAAATAATTTTGTATAGTCAATTACGTGTATAATAAAACCCCTATTTTGTAATTCCGATTTATTTTATGGTTTCGCTGAAAAAAATCACAAAATATGTCCTTTTTTGGCCTCTAGTGTGGCCTAAGACCTTAAACCAATAAAAAGAAATCTATTTTTTTAATTCCACAGTGGTGTTACCCCTCAAGGATGCAAACTATGTTTAAAAATTCGAATTTTTCATCGCTACGAATGGTAACCTGCCCTTAAGGCCAAGTGTCACACCGACCGAGCGGCTATGAGTGCGAGAGAGATAGCTGATTTGCAGATTCCCAATGATTTCTGAAACGGTTAATTTTTGGAAAAAAAGAAAAGAAACACGTTCCGCTCTGTTGAACGACGAACAACCGCTTTCTCTTCTTTTGCCCGAAATATGATCTGTCTAGGAGAAAACTTGGCAGTAGGATTTTGACCGACTGGACGTGTGACACATGGCCTTAAAAGGAGAATCCTAACTTATCAGTCGATTAGGGCGATCCCGCATTTTCGCTACACTGGTAACGCGATTTTCTCACCTCCGACGAATATTTCTATTGAGATTTCACGACGATACACCAGTTCTGCCTACCGACGAAACTCCCTCATCGATCGATTCACTACGTACATATATATACACACACACACACATAGGTACAGTCGACTGTCAGGAAGGTTTTCCGACCCTCCAACCGATGGCGGTACCGAACACTCCCTTCCCGAGGGCGGAGTCGCAAAGGGGTGACTTTAAGCACCCCAGCCATTCCAGCATGTACGTTTACACATATAGATGTGTGCATATGTAGCATACGTGTATAGACACCTTTCACAACAACAAAAAAAAGGGTGCAACGTTCGTGGCGTGTCACACAGATTGACTCGAGTTACGCCCTTTGGCTAGTGAGCAATCGATATATACATTGTACCGGAGTACCAGGGTGAGCGGACGCCGTTTCTCGCACCCGGAACACGCCGTTCGATGCGGCAGAGGGATTGCGCTTCACGCTGCCTTGCGATGAAGCTCGCCCCTTGTTCGCACACGGTGTAAAAAGCTCGACCGAGAGTTCACGTCGGTGTCTATTCATCCTTTCTTCTTTACTTTTTCATTAATTTCTTTCTTTTTTTTTTTTCTTCTTTCTTTCTTTTCTTTCGTTTCCATTGATCTTACGTGCTTTTCGTTCTCTTCGCCATCAAGTTACACGCCCGGAAGTTTTTCGTGTAATAGACGCGTGCATACACCACGACGTACATCGCGCGCGCGCGTGAAAATGTCACAACAATCGTGGATATTTTCGGATCTCGTGGGCCACGAAATGTGATGCGATGCTGCACCCCGTGCGAAACGCCGTACCGTGTGAGTATCTTTTTCACATACGCGAAATTTGTTGTGACAAGGGAATTTTTGGAAGAAATCTTTTTCCTTGAGTTTGAGGCAAAAAAAAAAGACAAGAAAGGGACTTTAATTCATTTTTTTTAACAAAAAAGGGGAAAAAATGAAAGTTCTGAGGGAAAAGAAAAACTCACTTTTTTTGTACCTACGAACGTGGTCGCGGACGCGTTTGTTTGAGAAACTTGAAAAAAATTGAAGAAAACGTGAATTGTACAGTCGAAGCGATCGATATTTAAGCGCTCGAAGCAACCGGCTGCTATGATTCCTTCTATGGCACCTCTTACTATAGTTTCATTTTAAGACTTTGCACGTTACGAATTTACTATTGGAAGAAACACACAGTGCTATGGTTCGTTGACAATGACAGAGGCCCTCTTTTCGTGAATAAAACTTCGATGACTGGCTTCACTACCAATGCAAAATTACACGACGATTTGATGTTGGCATTATGACGTGAAAAAAAAAGCACGATGATAATTTCATTTTGATAAAGTGTGGCTCCGATGTTTGTGAAAATGATCGCATTGTATTATGCGATAATTCCTCAATGTGGAATTACCGCTGTCCGTCAATTTCATATTATGTGTCAACTGCGGGAATCCTGTATTTACAATAATAAAACACGGGCAACGAGTTCCCCGCGATGTACACGTGATGTTCATGTGAGACGATATTTCTTCCCATTGGGATGACCCCTCCTATGGAACTTGGATTTCAAACAATGGTTTCGTTATCGAGAATTAATGATGTACCTATTAAGGGGTTACGTGGGTTTCTAAGCCAAAAAAAGCATATTTTCTCTATTTTTTTTTAATATAATATATAAATTATTTTATTCAAAATGTTAAGCACATAAAAGAGCAACATTTCAACAATATTTTGAAAAAATTTCATCCAAAAATTTGGGAATTTCAGCCGGTGGGACCTGGTTTCCGGAGACCCCTCAAAAAAGTGTCCTAGTGGTGGTCAGGATAACTCATGATAGCTTTATCTGAAATTAAAAAATCAATTTTTTTCTGTTAGTAGATAAGTATAGCTCGTGATTGAACGAAGGATTTTAAAAAAAATTAAATTTGAATTTTTGGCAGAGTTGTATGCAAAATAGTTCAATTTTTGGTACAATTTACACTACTTATAGCCTTGTAAAATTAGTTGTAATCGAAAAAAAACCTTCGTTCAATCACTAGTCAATGCTAATTTGAAGAAGTGTGCAAAATTTCAATAAGATCGGGGCATTAGTTTTTGAGAAATCGTGTCCACCGACTTCAAAAATAGTGTTTTGAGAAAAATGCGTATATAGCTGCGTCGCTCCCGGTCCGTCTTTCCCAACGGGGGGAATTTCCAAAGACTCTCTCCTAGACTTTTACTCCGATTGACTTAAAACTTTGGGAGAATATTCTCGACATATTGTACTATTAGATAATAAATTTAAAAAAATGGGTTTTTTAATTATTTTAGAACCCACGTAACCCCTTAATCATCGGTTCACCAATCAGTTGCACTTGTCAACGATCAATGGTCATAATATTGATATGTGGTAATATTCAAATAAAAGGATATAAATTGTGAGAGTGAAAAAAGTATAAATTGTCGATGTAATACGTTCGATGATTTCGCAAAATTTATTTTCTTCGACCTCAGATTAGGGGATGTCCATTAATTACGTAAGGTGTTTTTTCTTTAATTTGAACCCTCCATTTTGGGATGCCTCCACATGTGAGATGTGGAGGTACCCCCCAGCCTCTCCTTCCACGCACGTGAGATTTTCTCCATAATTTTTAAATGATTACATTTGTTCGATATGTTCATGTATTTTGCTTCATACCACTAATAAAGACTCATTGATGGAGTGTTCTATCAAATACATTTTTTTCTGTGAAAAAAGAAGAGGAGAAAAATGATACTACGTTTAAGGTGCACTATAACGGCTTTAATTTACTGTTATTTAGTTTAAAAAAAAGAGTAGAGTAGTGACGCCAAAGAATATATTAGGATGAACAGAAAAAATATTTGATTTTAATTAATGAAGAAAATAATGAAGTAAAAACTTAATAAATGCCTAAGAATACTGTTAATGCCTATTTCATACTGCTAATATGGACACGTGCCTGTCCATATTTTCAAACCAATCTGGAAATATCGACATTTCACGGGTTTTTAAAAAGTGTTTATTACAAAGGATATATATATATATATATATATATATATATATATTATACTTAAGGTATTACTGAATGGATACTAAAAAATCGGCAAAATTCTTAAAAAAATAAGAAATGATAGTTCTTGATAGAATAATAATACATAAATTATTTTATGTATAAACATATAAATTTAATACAGTCGCTTATGGGAAAACAGCTTCTGCGGGCGTTAATGATTGCAAAACAAATGGAACGAAATCGCCGTAAATACTGAAAATATTATATCATCAAGATTTAGGATCAAGCGATTATTTAAGCTAAGTTTCAAATAAATCGACTGAGTAATTGTCGAGAAATTAATTGAAGTAATGAGTATCGTCTTTTTTAAACTAGTAGCAATCATTGGAAAACTCAATATATGTTGAGTTTTTGGGGAAATTATTGTCAATAATAAAATTATCTAAACTTATTAACTAAAATTAAAAATTGAGAATTTTTATGTTGGACCGTTGAAACAGATATACAGTCACTGACAAAATGTCAGTCAAGTACACACCAATATCGAGTTTGACTTCAATTATTATTAAGGCCTTATATACGCAATTTCGCCGATTTTCGAAGGTACTTTTCTAGACGCGGTTAAACAAAAATGACGCATATATTGACAACATTTTTTTACAGATCTTTTATGCACATAGTTAAGTATATGTAAAAAAAAATCAGAAATATTAACAAATGGCGGAGATATAACATAATAAAGCAATGTATTTTTTTTGCGCGCGCGTTGATGGTGAAAGTTCTCGGCATCGATGTGGGTGTCTGAAAAAAAAATGAACATATTTATAATTGCATAATGAATGTATCTTCAGTGTGAATCAACAATATTATAAAAGAATTATTATAATAAAAATTCGAAACTTAAAATTTTTTTACTCAATTTTCTGTCGGTATTTTATTTTTTTGTGTGATTGAAATTTTTGTTTCTGTGGTTCACACGATAGGTGATGATACTAAGAATATGTTGTAAAAATTTCAAAGCGATCTGAACCTTCGTTCAAGAGTTAGAACTTTCACAAGGTTCAAAAAAGTGAATCGTGGAAAAACGGCTTTGAAGTTGGCGGTCAGGCGCGCCGCGCGGTAGAGAGTTTTTACGCTCTAAATGCTGTAACTTTAACAATTTTTGGAATTATTCAATTCTGTAAAGTTTAAAGTATTCCTAACCGTTCAGGCTAATGAAATCAAAAATAAATAAAAAATGAAAAATTTTGAAATTTTTCGCGTATATAAGGCCTTAAAAGAGGAAAATTAACATTTCTAAGTGTTCATTTATTATTGAATTAGCTATTTGTAAGGCTAAACATGTATGACATGATCTAGACTTGTAAATGCACGACTCGCCCATTTTGGATTAACTTTTTGCCCGACGGCCCATCCAGTAATACCTTAATAAGTCTGATTGTTACCGAGTATAATAAAGCAATTACAATGGTGTTGTTATTCTTGTTGTCTTAAAATATTTTTCCTTCCAGAATCATTTAAGCCTTAAGGTGTTCATATTTGCATCCTGTACTTTATAAAATGTTATTATAGTATATTTTCTGAATTACAAAGTTGACGTGAGATTTCCATTGACCCCCCCTGCCCCTCCGCCTAAATGAGATTTGGTGAGATTTTGCCAGACCCGTGCCCCCCCGTTTGGAGCTCACGTAATTAATGGACAATCGTGCACAGAGAGAAAATTCCATGGTATTTACAAAAAAACCCCATAGTAACGGAGGGAATAGTAAAATTCCCTATAGTTTATTGACACCGCAATCATAATATAGTTAACACAGCTATAAGCGAACTGTAACGAACACAACTGTATATTTAAACATGCGATTTTAGTAGCGTGTTTGACTATCTATTATCCCCGAAATAAGTATTAACTATTGTAAAAGGCTTGTCAATATAGATATGGTTAATTCAGTGCTGTCACAATATCAGCGCACAAATGTTGTATACTGTACGTTAGATCTTGTTCATGTCAAACTTCTATTTTATCTAAGTTTGTATAATTAATATGGTTAACATTAACTCTTGTCGAGTATAATTGGCTTAAAGACCTTATGAAAAGTGACTATTCGGACAAAAATTATGGTAATGTTTACTTATAGCAATGGCGTGAATCGTTCGGAGATGGAGCAAGCATGCAAGTAGTTTTAAGAACTACGCGTTTCTTACAAACACTCACATAATATGCTTGTTGCATTGCAAAAATAGGATATTAGTTCAACACTTCTTCTTTGTAGTTCACGTTCAGCTTTTGCAGGACACACATTACTCTGCATGATAAAAAATAACTTCTTCTTTGTAGTTCACATTCTGCTTTTGCAGGACACACATTTCTCTGCATATTATTTTAAAAAAACAAGAACTCTGCAAAATCTCACCCAAATTGGAGCTGACAGCTGTTCGGAAGTACAGCCGGGGTTACATTTGTCTATCGTGCAATATCTGCGATAAAGACGCCACATTCCCAATACAATTCGGGGCCTTCAAGCGATTATTTGTGGATTCCATAGTAGGGTTTTCCGTAAAAGCGTCCGACCGGGCCCCTATTAGGGAATGGTAGGGTAGGGTAGGTAGGTCGGCTAAAATCAGGGAATATTAAGATTGGCCCGATCAAAGCCCTATTCAATTTCCGCACGGCTACTGGCAGCGTCCATAGATAGTTAGAAGATAGGCAGGTAAGTTGGAGATTCGATTCCATGTGTAGGCCAAATATTGTCTTCGAAATGAATTATTTCAGAAGCTCAGGGAACGACGAATTATAATAAAAAAATATTGAGGTAGAACTTTCAGTTGAGTATTTCATTTTTTGGTTTCATGGAATATTCTATGCATTTTGTAGACGGCCTGTAATGCCTTGAACCAACACGCATGCAGTGTATAAAAAAGAATTCAATAACACACCAAATGCGCTTATAGCAGATCGTATCATATGATTCAAATCATTATAAACATCGTCGCAAATCACAAGCAAAGTTTTTTTATCAATGTATATATGTATTCGTCCTGTTCACTATTAGGATCTTGAGGGGGGGATTAATTTTTTATAGTGTAAGGGAATTTTCATTTTATGGTAACTTACTATATTATATAGCATTGAAAAATCAACATGTGCTTGTAAGATTGGTGGTTGCGATTAACATATATGCATCATTTATGGAACTGGTAAAATATCAAAAAAGCAGTACTATACTTTTGGCAGTGATTATGGCTAAAAAAATATTATTGTCCTCTCCCGTGCAGAAATTGTCGTAGGGTTCCAATTGGGATTCCCATACTTCTCCCTACTTCCTCATAAGGATCGAATGGGTAATCGCATTGGATCCCTATACTAAAACGCCACGCTCGTACATTGGATTATAATCGGGATTCTCCATTGGAATCCAATGTACGAATCCAATTTCAAACCTAAAGCATTCCCACATTATTGAACATAATCCGATACGTTTTTTGATAGATCCTATCGCATTCTGTCTATTGAATTTTCTAAACAAAATATACAGATATACAAAATGAGTGGATCTTAAAAAAGTATAAATCTTATCTTAAAAAAGTATAAATTGCTTAAGAAGTTCCGATACCAAAATTGAAATGGTTGTAGGACTAAATTAACCGAGACGTTAATTTAGGATGCATTGACTGTCCAAAAATCAATTAGTTTTACAACACAGTTTCGGAGATTTTTAATGTTCAAGTTGAACCTTTATGCATTTGGTAATACAGTAGATCGTCGATTATCATTTGGTAATACAGTAGAGCGTTGATTAACATTTGGTAATACAGTAGAGCGTCGATTATCATTTGGTAATACAGTAGAGCGTCGATTATCCAAACATCAGTTATCCGAAACGTCAATTATCCGAATGCCCATGTACGAACTGCAAACTGGCTTAGTACTGGCACTGTACTGATGCCAGAACTGCCAATACTGGCAGGATACCAAGGGCCAAGCCTTGCCCAAGTCAAAATCAGTATTGAGATAACTTCGGTTTGTTAACACCTGTCTGAGTCATGGCATAGGCTACCAAGGGCGAAGCCTTGCCCAAGTCAAAATCAGTACTGAGACAACTTCGGTTTGTTAACACCTGTCCAAAACATGGTACCGTGAATCGGCTCGAAATTGTTTACGGGTATTGGCTCAGAACAAGTGCCCAGTTTTGGGCCAGATATTATTGCCACTCTTGAGACAAACCCTGAATTAGTACTTTGCTGGTACATATGGCGATTTGGTTTATCCGAAAGTCAATTATCCGAATGGCGATTTGGGTTATCCGAAATATCAATTATCTAAACAATAATTTTGTTTATCCAAATGCTCAGATATTCGAACGATTACGCCCTATATATTACAATAATGGAGTGGTACGAAACGCAGTGTGAATGTTGTTCAATGCAACTTTTTCTTCTAAAACGATAGTGAGATTTGTCAGCAGAGAAACGAGCTTCTGTTGTGAAGCAGAAGATAAATGTCGACTTTTTAAAAAATAAGTAGATAAGAACTCAAAGATTCACGAATGTTGATTATTTTTAAATACATATTTAACTTCCTTCAATATCATTAAATGATACAATGGTTATTTGCAGTTCACCAAAAATGTACTTGTATTATTAACATATTAATGTTCATTGTATTTTTAAATATATATTTTTTATCATATTAAAAAAATCAACGTTTTTTCGCCCACGGAATATTGCTGTTCATTTATCCGAATTTTCGATTATCCGAAAGGCGCCCGGTCCCAATTGATTCGGATAATCGACGCTCTACTGTACATACGACTCCTCGTAAACACCAGTTATAGGGCTGTAAGCCGAAAAGTAATTGAGATAAACCGATAAAAAAAACTAAGCAAACCGTGATTATAGTGTTAGGAATGGCGTGCTAAATAATCGAGTAGTTTCTCTACTTCGTTCATTAAAAATATTCGGAAAAAGATGTGTTTTTTGAGCTCCAACGGTTTGTTTTCAGACATTAACGAAACTTGTAGATTAAACGTGGCAACAAATTTGTATACGGTATTCCGAAAGGATATTTTTTTTGGAAGATCCACGAAAATCCTTTTGAGAATTTCAAATAAAAAATGCTCAAATGACGTCATCCGCGAAATAGCGCGGAATCCACTTGGATTCCCATGTGGACTTCCTGCGTGCGGCGTCCTTATCAAATTCCTATAGGTATGTGGTAGGATCTAGGGACTTCCCACCAAATTTCTGCAGAGGCTCGAGGAAATATAAAATATGGTTAAAAACACCATCCATTTCTCTCGGTGTGCCTGCCAATTCCTCCTTGTCTATACCACAATATAATACAGTTAGGTACAGTGGGCAGAAAAAGTATTCGCACAATACATGTTTTTCAAATTATCCTGCGAAATAAAATAAAGTACTTCAGCATTTTTTTTTTTTCGACGAAAAATATAATGTTCGAAAAAAATAAAATGCTAAAGCATTTTATTTTTTTCTTTCGTAGGATAATGTGAAAACCAGGCGGTGTGAAAATACTTTTTTTACCGACTGTATATAGTGATTTTAATTAGAAGTTTACATAAATCTTGTGATATAAATAAAATAATTGTTTCACATTATAATCTGTAATAAATTTCACTTGATTTTCACATGTTGTACATCTGCTACTAACATATTTAAGTCAATAGTAATATTATTATCACATCACGGTATCAATTTAACGAAACTATTGATCTCCTTAGGCAATCACTGTTGAACGTACCGAGCTATTGAAATCGATGAGATAAACAGATAGATTGCAGAGTCATTCAGCATCTTCATAGAATGTCTAGTACAGGCATACAGTACATACAGCGTATGAAGTACAGTGGGTAAAAAAAGTATTTGCACACCACGTGTTTTTCAAATTATCCTGAGAAATAAAATAAAATACTTTAGCATTTTTTTTCGAAGAAAAATAAAACGTTGGAAAAAAAAATAAAACGGTAAAGCATTTTTTTTTTTTTCGTACGATAGTTTGAAAAACACGCGGTGTGCAAATACTTCTTTTACCCACTGTACATCGTCATCGGCTAATATACACGAGAGCATTTCGCCGATATTCCCCTACGGTGAGACGCGAAGAAGATCACGGTTGCGAAATTCCTTACCACACCGCAGTTCAACACTTATTACATGCAATTACCCATCATTATAAAATCAGAGAAAAAGGAAAGAAGAGAGGAAGAAAGAGTGAGGGATACGGAATCACGCAGAGGATTAACATCGCGTGAAGGATTTGCCAAACGGGTTTTCTATCAAGTTTCAATCGTTTTTCTTTTTGTCACGAGGACGTTTCCCTTCGCACGCAAGACAAGCGGACGGCACAACAATTTCTTTCTAGCCATTCTCTGCGCTAGTTAACTAAACATGACACGAAATTTCTGGAAATTACGTATCGTCGTATTTGAAAATAAAACGGTAAAACTGAAACCCCACGTTAACACAATAGAGATGGATTCAGGTTTCAGAAATGATCGATATGTCATATGTTGTCTGCAGAATTTCATAAAATTATTCATCGATATTTATTGAGAATGTCAATTATTTTTTATACGTTTGTAATGTTTAAATGCCTATAATAACAATTTTTAAATAATTTTATAATAATTTAAATAAGTTTTAAATAATTTTGAAATATCTACGAATATTTATAAAATGCTAAGAGCACGTTACCTCATGCAAATTAAATCTTACGCACTTTTTTGTCATAATTTATGTCATTTCGAAAAGGTTCCTTTAACGTAATGGTACCAATGCTTGGACGGGTCCACTTTTCGGACAGTAGTTCGAATATTTCACTATATAAGCAATATTATTGACAGGTAACCTGTGTGAAAAATCTCTAAGTAATCGATTTTCGAATTCTAGCGCAATCCCTCTTGATTCATGTCGTGACTTTCTACTAACTTTAAACGCGTTTATCTCAAAACTACATTTTTCAAGTTGGCCGGACTCATAAGTCAAACAAATTTCAACCGATTCACTTGAAATTTTAACTGTATATTTAGATTTACATTTTCTGAGGCACCACGTAGGATTTTTTAATTATATTGCATAGTTCCTCTTTTATAAACAATTGTCTGACGATTTTCTTACGGAATTTTATACTTTTTGTTTTAGAAATGCGCCATTTAGACAAAAAAACAATATATAAAAAAAATCCTGCGTACTTCTATAGCTATTTTTATATATAATCGAAAAACACTTTAGTCTCTCATCATAACTGAAAAATTATAGGAGCTGTTGGTCCGGCCGTTGACCTTCCAGAAATAAAGGCGTCATCGGAAAGATGCTGCACAGTCGCCATTTCGACATGTATCGCTGTGAAAAAATAATGTTGTATAGTCAATTACGTGTATGATAAAACTCTTATTTTGTAATTCCGATTTATTTTATGGTTTCGCTGAAAAAAAAATCACAATATATGCCCTTTTTTTGGCCTCTAGAGTGGCCTAAGGCCTTAATTGATTACCGGAAAATTGTACGCTAATGACGAATTTTAGTAGTAAAATTGCCGAGTCATATTAACGACTCCGAGTCTGTTACGTCATGAATGCACTTTTCTAAACCGAAGTACCAAACAGTTGCGATAATTTGTAATAGTAATAGGGGTTTATTTTTCATCGATTTCTAGACTAGATTTATAGCCCATCGAAAGCGACTCGAACCGACTTTTCGACACAGTTGTTACAATTTGATTTGAATAAGGTTTTATAATAATTCCAGCGTCTCATTAAATGGGACATCTATCACACGCACGTGCCACACGGTCAAATCTCATGTCCGATTACTCATGTCTGATTACTGGTACGAGAGCACGTTGCCGCAGAGACCCAATCGCCGGACGCCAAGCGTTGTCTGTTTCGTTTCGCTGCGTACCTCGCGATAAATTACTTATTACTAACTTAGTTTGTGATTTTCAACAAAAAAAGAAGTGGAAAAAAAAGAGAAAATCAATTGGTAAGTACATGTGTCCCATATTTAGATAATATAATAGATAACGTAACTAGTCGCGATGCAAACAAAGTTTGAGGTTATGTGGCTGACTTTCCGCGAGGTTATATGGCATCGATGTCGTTTTTTTTTCTCACTTATATATTTGGAATGTGCCCGGAGGATTACTTTCTTAACTAATATATCGAATTATTGCTTACGGTGGTCGAGTCACCAAAAAATTATGAAAATAACACTATGATGCAATGACACAAATAAAGATTACTTTTCGTAACGTTGAAAATTTGTATTTGTGCTATTATACTACATATTCTCAGAATTTTTTGGCGACTCAACCCCCTTAACGAGTACGTTATACCGACTTTAGGTATGTTTTTTAGGTTATAGGGACGTGTCCAAAAATTGGGGCATGATAGTGTCCAAACACAGGGACGCAACACTAACAGCTGTCCGATAATTGGTACATTTGCTATTATTCAACATTTAAATGTATGAAAATAAAAATATTTAACTTTCCGGCAGTTAATGCATGTGTTTTGAAAACTAGAACTTATGAGCTTGACGTTAGTTCCGGTCATTATTTTTTCTAAACGGTCCTTAAATGAATAATAAATCCTATAATCGAAGAAGGCTCTTAACCGTCCGAGCATTGGTACCTTACCTTATAAAGAAAAAAATCAGAAGCTAAGAAAGTTCCGAGCTTATATCACGAAGTTGGAAAAATGTTTGAACTAGGATGGAGCAATGTGCAGATATTAATGTTTCCCTTGCTTTTTGTTTTCGTATCTGTAAAAGATAAGAGCCTTTCCCCAATGGACGAAATTTGTGTCAATGACGATCGATTCTTTTATCAGCTAAAAAAATTAAGGCCTTAGGCCACTCTAGGATTTTCCAAAAATCGATTTTTTTTGTTAACAATGTACCTTAGTACCTATAAAATTATATTCCAAAAGATTATTGGTGTGAAAAATATCTAAGTATTCGATTTTCGAATTCTAGCGCAACCCCTCTTGATTCATGTCGTGACTTTCTACTAACTTTAAACGCGTTTATCTCAAAACTACATTTTTCAAGTCGGCCGGACTCATAACTCATAACTCATTTCAACCGATTCACTTGAAATTTTAACTGTATATTTAGAATTATATTTTCTGAGGCTCTACGTAGGATTTTTTAATTATATTGCATAGTTCCTTTTTTATAAACAATTTTCTGACGACTTTCTCACGGCATTTTATACTTTTTGTTTTAGAAATGCGCCATTTAGACAAAAAACAATATATCAAAAAAATCCTGCGTACTTCTATAACTATTCTTATATATCATTGAAAAAACTTTAGTGTCTCATCATAACTCAAGAATTATAGGAACTGTTGGTCCGGCCGTTGACCTTCCGGATATAAAGGCGTCATCGGAAAAATGCTTCACAGTCGCCTTTTTGACATGTATCGCTGTGAAAAAATAATTTTGTATAGTCAATTACATGTATAATAAAACCCCTATTTTCTAATTCCGATTTATTTTATGGTTTCGCTGAAAAAAAAAATCACAAAATATGCCATTTTTTTGCCTCTAGAGTGGCCTAAGGTCTTAATCGTTTTTGCGGCGAGAAAAAATCAACTTGTCGTTGAAAAAATATTCTTCATCGGTATGTCGCGCACTCGCAACGACAATTCTATCACGTCCTCGTGTATGCGGACGATTTGAAATTCCTCTGCGGCTAGGAAAAAATGCAAATAACAAACCTACAAGAACGCATGAAGAAAGATTGTGACGGTAATGGGAAGAGTAAAAAAAAAAGGAAAACAAAAAATAGTCTCAAACGGAGAAAGACGGAGAGAAAAGCGCGATGATAGAGATTCTTCGATGAGCCAAGGAGATCGATCGGTATATACTTTGCCGCATTATATACGATGTCACAGCTCAATGCATTCGAAATGCGCCTCAGCTACTCACATCAATATCATGAAGGGGTTGACGTTGCATACAGAATACATTGCCGATATTAACGTCGTGGGGAAAAAAAATCGGTAATATTCACACTGACAGAAAAATTCTTTTGATATTAGCTGGAGCGGAGGGCTCAAGAAGAACTTTTTGAAGAAGAGGACGGTGTACTCTATGGTCCTGGCATAGGAGATTAGGTGTAAGTATGAAACTTTTCATTTTATTCGCACATGAACTTCAGTTTAACTTTAAACGTGTTTTTCTCGAAACCACGTTTTCCAAGTTTGCGGAAGTGCTCCTATACGCCCTAGATGAGCAATCGTTATGAAATTTGGCAGGCACGTGTACAACAAACGTCTCTAATAGTTGAACTAGAATTATCCAAAAATATTCAAACGTTTTTATTTTATGAACAAAAAAACTGTAAAAATTTGTGGTAAAAACCAAACTTCGCCGTCGATTGCTCACTATTTTTTTATTTTTCAGTTTTTCTTCTTGATTCTAGTTCGACTTATAGGGGAAGGTGGGGCACAGTGTGTCACTTTTTTTAAACGAATTTTTACCCTTACCAAAGTATTCTTAGGATTAGGAAAAAACGTCATAACTGATTTTATAGACCTTTGGGCGTACAATAAGGCTACCATATTTTCTGCAAAAAGATTAAAAATCCTAAAATAATAGGATTGAACAAAATTTGCGGATTGGCTCATTGTGCCCCACGGATGGGGTGCAATGTGTCCGATAGGTGGGTACAGTGTGTCAAGTGCTGCGAAACGTAGGGTGCAACGAGCCGCTTGAAACTCTTATATTAGATGAAGTAAAAAGTTCTAAGCGTTTTTTCATTTCATTCCGACGATGAAATTAACATAGTTAGGATTATCCGATTTAGATCAAATATGCGCCGTTTTGTTCGATAACTTTTGTCCATTTTGAAGGCAATTTCATAATTCTGCGATTGAAGAAGTCCTGGTCCCTATTGGTAAAAAACTTGACCAGCTCATTTTCACAAGCCTCTCTTGAGGCCAGTTTTGTACCATCAAGAAAATTTTGCAAATGCTTGAAAAGGTGATAATCGCTTGATGCCAGGTCTGGACTATTCGGCGGTTGCGATAGAACCTCCCATCCAAGCTCTCGGAACTTCAGGCGCGTCGTTAAAGATGTGTGCGGCCTGGCGTTGTCTTGATGGAACATAACACCCTTCCTATTGGCCAATTCTGGCCGCTTATGGTCGATCGCCTGCTTCAATCTGGTCAGTTGTTGACAGTAGAGGTCCGAATTGAGTGTTTGGCCCGATGGGAGCAGCTCATAGTGGATGATTCCCTTCCAATCCCACCAAACACACAGCAAAACCTTCTTGGCCGTTCATCCGGGCTTGGCGATCGTTTGGGCCGGCTCACCGCGATTGGACCACGATGTTTTTTGGCTGTTGTCCTCGTAACTGACCCATTTTTCATCGCCAGTCACTATCCGCTTCAAAAATGGGCCGATTTCGTTACGTTTCAGCAAAGAATCGCAGGCATAAATTCGGTCCAAAAGGTTCTTTTGCGTCCATTCGCGTGGCACCCATACATCGAGCTTCTACTTGAGACCAGCCTTATGCAAATGGTTCCAAACGGTTTTCTGGCTAATCTTCAGTTCCTGGGCAAATTTGTAGCAAGAATATCCGAATAGAAAACTACCCCCAACAGTAACAAAACATCGAATTATCCGTAAGTCCTTCAGAATATGCTTATGCGTTCTGGAATACTCATATTTCGATTCAGATCAGGATAAAATAACAGAAAATAAGATAATATTTTATCCATTGCTGGGGTGAATTTCTCTCAATTGAGGGGTAGTTCATAAGGGTTGATTGATCCGTAAGTTCTTCAGAATCCCACTACGTGTTCTGAAAAGACTTTTCCTCAATTTCTGGCAGAAATGAACGATGGGAAATGAAATTAAGATGTTTTCAAGCGATTAGGGTGGTTTTTTTCATTTGGGGGTAGTTTCTGAGGGTAGAAAAATTCTCGAATAATTTTTTTTCTCACATTGGGTACTCATGAATTCAGATTCACCATGTACCAACTTTGTCAAACGCTCCAAAAAAAACTCAGCTGTTAAAGGGTTAAACAAACACAGGGCAATAATCGTTCTGCTGCTGCTCCTCCCACATGAGCAACAGTTTTTTTTCAAATGTCCTTTTTAAATAAGACAAATTGGCGCTATTATCTGAATTCCGATGATGGTAGGTAAACGCAGTGATGCTGAGCAATGATGTCACGATGAGTCAACTAGGTCGATCGAATATCTGTACGAATTCTAAAACATTTTCATCTCGATTTTTTCCGCTTGATTAGCATTTCGAATAAGCGGGAAAAAAGTCTTGTAACATCGCAGCTTCGTAGATTTCTAGTTTAAACTCTCTTTTCATTCGAGACAATTAGAACGTCAGTCTAAATTTGTCCGAACGCCTCCAGGACATATTGCTCAAACCTTCCCTGTATCATTCCTCATGCTTCTATGAGTACCGATGAAAGGTTGATTTTTTTTTCCACGTCGTTTCCTTCACCTATTTTCAGTCTTCGCTGTACGTTCTACTAGCGTTGGTTATATACTTTTCGCGCAATGCATTCCACTATCCACGAGAATAAATAGTTTCGTACGCCTGTATTGGCTCCGTGCAGAGTATGGGGTGGGAGTAATGAAATCGAACGCTGCGCCAGCAGTGGACAAAAATGGCAATAAACTTGGCTATTTATCTGTCAAATCTGTATGAGCGTAGTACGAGATTTTGGCAATTAAATAAAAATCATTGTTTAATTAAAAATGGGCGGCGAACAGTTGCTGTGTAATAAATTGCAAAAATACCAATAGCAATAGAAAATGCAAATTTAATCGATTCCCGACGGCAAATTGGAAGTTGGAACAATGCAACAAATGGGTAGTTGCAGCTTTCCCTTACAACACGAGCTTGAATTATTAAACTTGGGTCATGTTTTTGGATTTAACTCTTCTACACTGACAGAAATATTCTTTTGACATTAACTATATGCGTCTATTTGATTTTTTTTTTTTCATTTGAATTAATTAGATTTTTCGTGACGTCAAATTTTTTCTATTGCATTCCATTATTAAAATTATTTATTTTAAATATATTTATTTATTCAAATCAAGATCTATTTAAGGTCGTCTAATAAGTAAATTTTTTATCTGTTCATAATAAATCTAGAATTTAGTTTTATCTGGTGTATAAGACAAAAGAGACAGATGGAAAAATGGTACACGATTCAGGCTCTCAAAAATCTCATGGCTTAGTTTTCATTAGAAGATTGTTGTAACATTCTGCTGTTGAGGCAAATGGTTAGTCTTTCTGTACATAAATAGTCACGCCTGTTAATAAAAGGCACTACGATACCTTTCTTTTTAAAAAATTAACAGCCTTTTTAGTGAAAAAAAAAGAAAAATAATTTTACTTTTTCTCGTATCCGTGCGACATATCTTTATTTATTTAATTTGAATCTAATCTTCATTTATTTAATTTGAATATATTTAATATTTAAAAACAATAACTTGAATAAATAAAAAATAATATTTGAAACAAATAGGGTCGTAGTAGACCACGAGACAACGAAAAAACCTGTTTGAATTAAATACATCCTGTTTTAAGTAAATATTTTTTTTAGCAGTCTCTTGCGTATTCAGCAGATACCAACAGTTTGCCTTTAAATTGAGTTTGAGGTTGGAAATTAATAAATTATGCCTCATTTCGGTTTGAAAACAAAATTTTATTTATTATTGGTTGTACAGTGACAATATATGTATTGTTAAATTTGAATAAAAACAATTGTATAGCTTTATTTTTATCGTCTTTTAACAAAATTACAAGTAAACAAACATATACATTTTAAGGAAATTTTACTTACGTGTTTTCACTTTAATAAAAGGAAACACGTCTTGCCGTCTTAGGTCCGACAAATTGATTTAATGCAAACAAATTAAATGCAATTTAGGTGCGATTTTAATTTTTATAATTTATCACAATATTATAACCACAATCACATAGCCTTTTATAGAACCGACAAAAATATGAAAGCTACGCGGCGCTACTGGTGCGCACAGAGCCAATACCTCCACATTGTGCTCAAGCCAGCTGATTTCCAGTTGCGAACGCACACTAGGCACTTCGTGAGCTGCAAGTTCATTTACACCGGAATGACGTGTATCACTTGGGGGCATTTTGTCCTCAAGTATTGCTATGTTTGGTATACTTCCATAAACGTGTATACGAATAATTTATCCAAGGAATGCCCAACACGTGGACCATATAGATCTGGGTAAATCGGAAGGCCGCGGCATCTCCGGCTATTTAACTTAATTGAGGCCATCATGTCCTAAAAAGTGTTATATCTACGCTGTGCAACCTTGTGAGGAAAATATCACCGAAGCTCATTAAAACTGTTGAATAATAAACAAGCAAAGTGCTGCATGCGTGGCGGAACTAAAGTCGTCATAGATAAATACTAGGAGGAAAAAAATGCGCCGGTGATTTCATTTTACATAATCTGTTGTCACATCAATGATTTATAGATGCTTACGCAAGGATATTTTAATCGGTTATATATTTTTATTCTACTCCGTACGATAATGGACGTTTTACGCACGCTTCGCGTGCGTAAAGACCCTATTTTCACACTGCGTAAAATAAAATTTTGTATAATACTCGACGAAAAAACATTTTCTAACCGCGTGTGATTGCAACACTCGCCTTCGGCTCGTGCTGACCCAAACAAACTCACACTCGTTAGAAAAAGTTTTTTCGTCCTCGTGTCATAATGTACTATGTTTTAATTTCCTGAATTCTAATGTAACATTTTCAATCGAACCCTTTCCTATCACTTCCTACCCACACGTTTGCTAATCCAACTTAACTTCTGTTGGAACCACGGCCGTCTTAAGGGGGTAAATAAATGGTGTGGTCTTCCAGAAAGGTTTTTGCGACAGTTGCCCGTTTGTGGGAAAACCAACGACTTCAAAATTGATCTGAAAAATATAAGTCAAGAATTTGTAGTATTTTAACATTCGAATGCTGAACTTATAATTAAAAGAAAAATGAAAAAATTGAAAATTCAATAAATGGAACACTTTGAAAAAAAAAATTGAAATTTTACACAACATTTTCGTTCTTTTTGCAATAAAAACGTACTTTTGAAAAGTGATTTTCATAAACAAGTAGGTTTAAGTTCAATGTCATATTGTTATTCAGTTGTGTGTACAATCTTAGCACGATCGGTCAACTTGTTTTGAAGTTATGTTTCCCTCAAACTTAAAAAATGTAGCTTTGAGAAAAACATGTTTAAGGAGTTTCGGGACACTTAACGAAATGTTACCATTTGATTCAAATTTATACAGTAAATTATTTGCCATATACTGAATGTACCCTCCAAATTTTAAATCGATCGTCTACACCGTTACTATAAAATTTACCATTGAAGAAATACTTTTTAACATATAGAACATTTAACATTATTTTAATAAACTAAATATGTTTCATTCTGTTCAATGACTTTCTGCCATCTCTCAACGAGTTTCATTATCCATCTTTCATAGAAGTCCTGAGATTTTTGGGCAAAGAAATCATCCAAGTGGTTTTTAAGGATGTCCAGGAAACTGAAGGTTTTATCATACAAACTGTTGTGTAGCGCCCGGAACAAGTGCACCAAAATATCTTACCCAAGCCGCAATAACTTTTTCCAGATCATCAGAGAAACTTGTGGCTTAGCTTTGTCCGGGTTGAACACTACGGCCTTTCTGTTCGCCAATCCGGACCGCTTCTGATCGATTGCTTGCTTTAATTTGGCCAGTTGTGAGCAGTACTTGGTCGAATCAATATTTTTATTGGGTGGCAGCAGCTTATAATAGACGATTCCTTTCCAATCCCACTAGATACAGAACATGACCTTCTTCTGGTGTAATCCGGCCTTTGCAACCGTCTGAGCAGCCTCCCTGAGCTTCGACCATGATCTTATTCGACTGACATTATTGTAGACAATCCGGTTTCATCGCCAATAATCATTCGCTATCAAAATGCTTCGTGTTGATGACGTTTCAGCAGCAAATCACACCATTTTTGCATGTTATACCTTAAGCTACACCATACCGCAATTGCCGAGGGCACGGGAAAACTGGAAAACTCGTACGAGTATAGATGGCCCCATATTTTTTTCTGATTCTCTGGTGCACAGACGTTTGATTCGAGTATCTACACCAAGGTCTCAGAAGTATCGGCCTTGCCCTCACTAGTTGACGCGGCAGCCAGTGCACCGCTAAGCGGTCACCGCTCCGACTATCGGCCACGCATAACGCTGCTCAACTCGCAGTACCGCCGAAGCCGAAACCCGTCCACCAGAGTCGATGATAATCTGTTTTATATTTATTAGCTACTGGCCGCAGTGAATGTGCGAAAGAAGTGAAACTCAGGTGATTTCTCAAGCTGATATTATTGGCCAATACATGGATGCGTGACTGCTTAGTCGCGCAAAGACTTGTGCTCTGACTGTGAAGCGTAATTCAAATTTGCAGCTTCCGATGGTAGCACGCCTGAAACTCGATAATAAATGTATGAAAAATGACTGTGGGCAATATTCTAGAGAGTCTTTAAGGAACTGAAAATAGTAAAGTGTCATGTGGGATTAAAAGTCTCTCTAAAAAGAATCGCTTCGATCGTGTAAGCCTGCAAGGGCGTGTACGAAGGAACGTTGGAAAAGAAAAAAATGCATATATTGACTTCGTTGTTGTAGTAAAATGGGCAGTGAATGTGCGAAAGAAGTGAAACTCAGGTGATTTCTCAAGCTGATATTATTGGCCAATAAATGGATGCGTGACCGCTTAGTCGCGCAAAGACTTGTGCTCTGACTGTGAAGCGTAATTCAAATTTGCAGCTGCCGATGGTAGCACGCCTGAAACTCGATAATAAATGTATGAAAAATGACTGTGGGCAATATTCTAGAGAGTCTTTAAGGAACTGAAAATAGTAAAGTGTCATGTGGGATTAAAAGTCTCTCTAAAAAGAATCGCTTCGATCGTGTAAGCCTGCAAGGGCGTGTACGAAGGAACGTTGGAAAAGAAAAAAATGCATATATTGACTTCGTTGTTGTAGTAAAATGGGCAGTGAATGTGCGAAAGAAGTGAAACTCAGGTGATTTCTCAAGCTGATATTATTGGCCAATACATGGATGCGTGACCGCTTAGTCGCGCAAAGACTTGTGCTCTGACTGTGAAGCGTAATTCAAATTTGCAGCTGCCGATGGTAGCACGCCTGAAACTCGATAATAAATGTATGAAAAATGACTGTGGGCAATATTCTAGAGAGTCTTTAAGGAACTGAAAATAGTAAAGTGTCATGTGGGATTAAAAGTCTCTCTAAAAAGAATCGCTTCGATCGTGTAAGCCTGCAAGGGCGTGTACGAAGGAACGTTGGAAAAGAAAAAAATGCATATATTGACTTCGTTGTTGTAGTAAAATGGGCAGTGAATGTGCGAAAGAAGTGAAACTCAGGTGATTTCTCAAGCTGATATTATTGGCCAATACATGGATGCGTGACCGCTTAGTCGCGCAAAGACTTGTGCTCTGACTGTGAAGCGTAATTCAAATTTGCAGCTGCCGATGGTAGCACGCCTGAAACTCGATAATAAATGTATGAAAAATGACTGTGGGCAATATTCTAGAGAGTCTTTAAGGAACTGAAAATAGTAAAGTGTCATGTGGGATTAAAAGTCTCTCTAAAAAGAATCGCTGTGACCGTGTAAGCCTGCAAGGGCGTGTACGAAGGAACGTTGGAAAAGAAAAAAATGCATATATTGACTTCGTTGTTGTAGTAAAATGGGTACTTACACTGAGAGAAATGTATGTTGTTTTCAACCATACTTTAACCATATTTTATATTTCCCTGAAAGGACAACAATACTTTATAGCCATAGTTGCTGCCAAGAATATAGTACTGCTTAATGGTATTTTAGTAGGTCCATAAATTATGCACAGATGTTAACCGCAACCACTAATCTTACAAGCATACAGCACATGTATCCATTGTGTAATGGATATTCCCTTACACTGTCAAAAATTAACTTCCCCAAGATCCTAATAGAAAATGTATAGCCTTTTCTGAACACTCGCAGGAGCCATTTCGTTTGGAATGCACAAGCCGCCAGCCTCCTTTGAACCTACCAAACCCGATTTGTCGAGTTCAGTGTCATGAAGAGGCCTCCATTTGGTCCAGTGTAGCCTCTGTTAGTCCTCCCAAGCCTTCTTTCGACCCCCAGTTTTGGTGAAACTTGCAGAACACAGGTCTCCTTAACCTGCTTTCGATCTCAAGTCCTTTGCCTTGACCCCGTCTAACCTGCTTTGAGCCCAAATACGATATCTCCTCCATCAATACTTCATTGTGGCCTGATCGATAAACCGTTCGATGACGAAATAAATACGTTTTCGCTGAATGGAGGGTCCGGAGGATCTACAGTATGCTTACAGGAGGCTTAATGGAGGGTCCAGAGGGTCTACAGTATGCCTACAGTAGGCCGAAAGGGGGGCCAGTAGGTTCTGCGGGTGCGCTCGAAATAGGCCCACCTGGGGTTTCGCAGGTTCGGTTGCGCTCTTGAAAATGTAGTTTTGAGATAAACTTAGTTGCAATCGAAAAAAAAACTTCGTTCAATCACTAGTCAATGCTATTTTGAAGAAGTGTGCAAAATTTCAATAAGATCGGTGCATTCGTTTTTGAGAAATCGTGTCCACCGACTTCAAAAATAATGTTTTGAGAAAAATGCGTATACCTGCGTCGCTCCCGGCCGGTCTTTCCCAACAGGGGGAATTCTCAAAGGCTCTCTCTCCTAGACTTTTACTTCGATTGACTTAAAACTTTGGGAGAATATTCTAGACATATCGTATAATAAAATAAAAAACTGGATTTTTTTTAAATTTTCAAACCCACGTAACCCCTTGAAACTACTGAGCCGTGCTTGCTCCAGCTGCAAATTACAGCCGAATCGCGATATAACGAATCTCGATGTAACAAAATCCTCGATATACCGAAGATTTGTCCATTGCCTTCCGATAGACACCCGAAACCTTGATACAACGAAGAAAAATTATAGTTATAACGAATTTATTTTCAGGGCCCTTAACCTCTATACAATGGATTTTTGTGATCGAAACCTATGTATAACGAAGCATTCGGTAAACGAACTCCCTTCCTTTCGTTTCCTTCTCCCCCTCTCTGCTTCTACGGAACCTGTCTAGACTTGCAAACGTTTAAAATAAAATATTTGTTTGATTTTAAAATAATGCGCTTTTAAAAATAATATGTTATATACATTATGCTCTAATTGCTAATTGCTTGTAAAAATTGCTCTACTTTAAACCTTTCTTCCTTCAAGAAATAACCCTATATTTATAGTACTAATATATATTTTTTTAAAGACCGAAATGTTTAAATTAGAGCCATTTTTATTTGTCCTTTTTATTAAAACCTCAATATAACGAATTTTTCGGAACACGACCTCGATATAACGAAACCTCAATACAACGAAAGCTCGATATGACGAACTTTTTTGCTCTTTTCTAGAGATTCGCTATATCGAGGTTCGACTGTACTCACGTCTTCGCTATAAGTGAACATAGCCATGATTTTTTTCGAATAATCACTTTTCGTAAGATCTTTTAGCAAATTATACTCGCCAAATGTTGATGTTAACCATATGAATTGTACAAACTTAAATGGAATAGTAGAAGTTTGACTTGAATAAAACCTAACCCAAACAAACATCAGTATTTGTGCGCCGATTTTGTGATAGCAATGAATTAACCATATCTATGTTGTCAAGCCTCTTACAACGTCTAATAATTATTTCGGGGATAATAGATAGTCAAACACGCCACCCAAAACAAATGTTTAGATATGCTTTTCGCTCATAGTTGGGTTAACCGTTCTATGATTAAGGTGTCAATAAACTAGAGGGACTGTTAGCTCTTTTACCATGGGCGTTTGTTGTAAAAATCATGGATGTTTCTCGCTGTGTACATTCTTTTAGCCTCTCAATTAAAAAAACATCTATCTAATATCCTTATCGTTGCCATTTGGAGAAGACGAATCGAGTAACGCCACATTTACTTACACGTCGGAACTTTTCATATTTTTTCGCGACATGATTGTGTTCACAGTTAACATCACTACTAGGTACAACGTATTTTTTACGAAAAAGACATTATCACATGCCAGTTGGACTCGAATACCTTAAAAATCAATAACAATTTGAGAAGATAATTTGCTTCATACCAATGAATTTGATTTCCTCGCGCGTGATGCGCTATTTACATGTAAACAAAAATAACGCAATTCTATCTCTAAACATTGCAATCTTAGGCAATAACGGCATCCTTATACTCACCGCAATGGACTTATTTCCTTTCAATTTTTCTTCATTTCTCGTTTTCATATGCTATACATATACTTTCCGCGATTGGTACTTGTACACATAAGGCAAATTATTTTGCCGCCATCAGTGCACGATGTACATCAATGTACTTTCTTCCAGGACGTTCTTATATATAATAGTGGCCGGATACACGCACGCTACGAGACTGCGACTGACAGGAATTGAATCGTAGAATCATACGAAATTACGAAACAGAAAGATGAATCAGAAAAAGAAAAACAAAAATAAGGATACCGTAAGCTTTGTTGCTGGTTATTCACCCCGATCGGCATGGCACATTGATCTCACCTTTGCTTAGACTGCATTTATTATTAAGGATATAGATGTAAATACACACATACATTTTTATGTGTAGGTGTATAACAGAGAGTAAGATTCACCCTGAGGTTCCTTTGTATATACTTACCCCTTGTCATTTTCGTTTGGGCACGTAAATATATTACAGTAGAGCGTCGATTATCTGAATTGAAACCGGGTGCCTTTCCGATAATCGAAAATTCGAATAACCGAACAGCAATGTTCCGTGGGCGAAAAAAACGTTGATCCTTTCATTATGATAAAATATATATATTTAAAAATACAATGAACATCAATATGTTAATATTAGGTTTCATAATTTGGTGGACACTTTTATTTTTTCACAGTTGCCATCCTGTTAGTGATAAGTTTGAGGTTATGTTACTGTTATGTAGTGTTGACGTTTAAATTTCAGAAAACATAGGCAATTTGTTTTTACGCGTCGTTTCGACAATGGAAGAATTGAAAAAGTCTGTAACTGTGCAAGAACAACGCGCATTTTTTAAAATTTGTGCTCTATGAATTATTCAGCTGGACTATCGGGAAATCTTCTGCACAAAGTAGTAGGCAAGAACGCGCTCAAGAATAGTGCAGTGACGAATTCGATGAAATCGTTCAAGGAGGGACGGACAAATTCTGAAGATGCACCGAAGTCGATTCGACCGAGATCGCCTTCCAGACAAGAAAGGAAAGAACGAATCCAGGAATTGTTGCGATGCCCTAATAGAGTGAGCATTAATGATATCTCCGCACAACTGAACGTACCTTTCGCATCGGAAGAAAGAATTTTAAGAGACGATTTATGACGATCTATGTCCGGTGTCCAAGCTCGGCGAATACGTTCCTCATTCGTTGTCGCCTTCCCAGAAGAAGAAGCGAGTTGATATCGCACGTGTGAACTTGTTGTGGCTTAGTCATCGCAACGATGACCTAAAAAGATTCACTTGCCTGGACGAAAGTTGGGTCGAATTTTGCACCCACTTGCAAAGACATCAAGCGCGCTCCTGGGTCAGACCAGGCACATCAGCCGAGCCCATACCACGTGCAGAGTTGCGCGAGAGGAAGGTCTTGCTGATAGTGGGCATGCATGTTCACGGCGTGGCATTTTGGAAGACTTATGAGGAAAATATCACAATGACGGCCGAGCGCTATAAATCGTTTTTGGAGGAATATATCCCAAGATGGGCGGTACATCGCAACATTAGAACACCAGTGCTACTTCATGACAACGCTAGACCCCACAAAGCCTACGCAGTTCAGGAGTTAATCGAAGACAGGAGTTGGATTGAGTTGCCTCATCCATCATATTCACCTAATATGAACCCGTGCGATTTCAACTGCTTTGGCCATCTGAAGCGTCAGTTGTCTGGCCATCGATATAACAACAAACCAAAATTGGATTCCGCCATTAACACCGCAATTACTAGCCTTAATGAAAATGGAACATTTTCTGGGGTCAATGACCTCCCACCAGTCTGGCAGCGTGTCATTGATAGCGGAGGGGACTACTAATTATTACACAAGAATATCATTTATTATTGAATAAAAAAATAAAAGATTTTTTGAAAAATAAAAGTGTCCACCGAATTATGATAGGACCTAATATTACAAGTACATTTTTGGTGAATTCCAAATAACCAGTGGATCATTTTATGATATAGAACGAAGTTAAATATATGTTTAAAAACAATCAACATTCGTACATCTTTGAGTTCTTATCTATTTATTTTTTAAAAAGTCGACGATCTTCTTCTGTTTCAGAACGGAAGCTCGTTTCTTTGCTGCCAAATGTTCTAAGGTAAGCACGTGACGTTTGAGTTTATAAGTCGAAGGACTAGATGTTAAACTCATTGAGGAACTGAATGAAAATATACATGCATAAATAAAACAATGTTACGTTTGTTCGCGGCTCTGCGAACGAGTACAGACTGCTAACAAGGGGACCTTACCAAGCACGTAATCGATTTCGGGACGTCCTTTCAGGGTAGTGTAGGGTTCGGTCCCAAGTGTCACCCCCTGCCACCGTTCACTCTGGCCCTTATTTTCGCGAAATCGACCAAACAAAATTTGTTTAACGATTTTTGAACCTCGAAAATAAGAATTTTCTAAGCGGCGCGATGGCCTAGCGGTTAAGGTCTTCGGCTAGTACGCTGCTGGTTTTGGGTTCGAGTCCTGCGACCGCTAATTTTTTTTTTTTTCAATTGAAACGTTTGTAAACGTTATTTTTATTTATTTACTTTAATTTAAATCCAACTTTTTTATATTGCGTTTAGAATTCTTGCCCGGGTGATTATAATTACCGTTTCAAAATTTTTTTTTTCTTATATTCTTCATCTGGTTTGTAATTATTGCTCGCTTTTTTTTATTGTTTCTATGAATTTTTATTATTGTTAATATGAGGAAATGAAAAAATTATCGCTCTGTCGATTAAATGAAAATACAAAACACTCTATTCACATTATGTGGGAAAGTGTATGTAAACGAAAAAAGGAATCGTAGAAAACCAAAACTCAAATGAAAAGCGTAAATAAAATAATACTTGTATTAATAAAGACGAAAATATTAAACTATAGAAGAAAATTAATTTAAACAAAGAAAATATATAAGAACAATAAGAAAAGCGAGCAATAATTACAAAGTAGATGAAGAATATAAGAAAAAAAATGGGATATACAAAATTTTTGAATCGGTGATTACAATCACGCGGGCAACAATCCCCAACAAACCTCGGAAAATCTTGACAAACCCCGACAAACCTCGACAAACGCCGAAAAACCCCGACAAACCTCAAAAAACCTTGACAAACTTCGACAAATCCCGACAAACCCCGACAAATCTCGACGAACCCCGACAAACCCCAACAAACCTCAAAAAGCCTTGACAAACTTCGACAAATCCCGACAAACCCCGCCAAACCTCGAAAAACCCCGACAAACCTAGACAAACCCCGATAAACCTCGAAAAACCTCGATAAACCCCGACAAACCTAGACAAACCCCGACAAATCTCGACAAATTCCGACAAACCTTGACAATCCCCGACAAACCTCGACAAACCCCGACAATCCCTGACAAGCCTCGAAAAACCTCGACAAACCCCGACAAACCTCGCAAAACCTTGACAAACTTCGACAAATCCCGGCAAACCCCGCCAAACCCCGACAAACCCCGACAAACCTCGACAAACCTCGACAAACCCCGACAAATCTCGACAAACCCCGACAAACCTCGCAAAATCTTGACAAACTTCGACAAATCCCGACAAACCCCGCCAAACCCCGACAAACCTCGGCAAACCCCGCCAAACCCCGACAAACCTCGAAAAACCTCGACAAACCCCGACAAACCTAGACAAACCTCGACAAATCTCAACAAATCCCGACAATCCCCGACAAACCTCGACAAACCCCGACAAACCTCGAAAAACCTCGACAAACCCCGACAAACCTCGACAAGCCCCGACAAACCTCGACGAACCCCGACAAACCCCAACAAACATCGACAAACCCACCAATATTGTAATCGACACACCAAAATTGAAACTTACAACTTGTCATCACAAATGACCCTACATGTAATGCAGCATTTTTCAACAAATTACGGGCATTTGGCATGTAACCGTTCCCCCCACCCTGCTGCAACACAGCGGCAGTGGAGTGGGGGTAGCGTTAGTTTCGTGTGACATCTCGCTAAACCAGACCCCCTATATACATCTTTAAAAGCATTTTCAATGCTAAAAAATCACCGAGAATTGCATCCGTCCGTGAGACCGTTAAACGTTTGCAGTGGAGCTTCGTTTCGCGATATTTAACAAATTATGGGACGATTACTCACATTTACCGTTTATCGCTTATCTTTTTTCTAGCCATTCAATACTTTGTACGCAATTCACAGCGCGTAACGTGATAGTAGGAAAAAGTTGTGAAAGTTGGATTTTACAATAATGAAAATAATTTATAATAAAATACGAACGCGATTTCGTGACGTAACTATATATGCGTATATATCACTTTCCAGCAAAGAGACTACGAGACAAGGTTTACGTATTGTTTACGGCAGTTGCGCAGCCGGCATAGTCATCGATGCATAGAAAGCAGCCTTATATCTCGGCTTTCCTTCGTCTTATTATATCCTCATATACGCGCATACCGGGGTGTTGAATTTTCAAACTTTCGTGTATCCAAATTCTTCATTATTTTCGCTTATGCGTCTTGTTACGGGGAAATGTCCATATTTTTACGTTTGGGACTCGTCCCTTTGGATATTGCTGAATACATTCTCTGATTGAATGTAGTTAATGTAGTTCTTTGATTGAATCTAGTTAATGTAGTTAATTACCACCTCAGTTTATTCCATCAAGAAATTACTTGTACGAATGTTATGCAATGAGAGTAAAAGGATTGCGAATTGTTTAATGTTTGATACTTTTTTTAATTGTCGGCACCAGTTTCAGCGTTCACTTAAGGAAGCTCTGTCACGATGGACCGGGTTGCGTGGGCGCATAAGCAGGGCCCCCTTTTTTTGGTAACAAGCATGTTTGTCATAATACAGCTGGATATGAATGTATTATTGGCCATTTTATACAAAACTTATTGGCTGTACATCGATCAATAAATACCGTAAAATTGGCGCAATTTTGCGTTACGGTACAGCACAGAGAAGTACGACACGTTGCAATTATCCATCTCACTTTTTCCTTCGATTTCTCTGTCGTACTCATGACACCGAGCTGACCGCGGGTCGTCGCGTGATTTGAACTTGTAATTGTAAACAAAATTTTCATTTTTTCAAAGAGTTTAAACCATATTTAAAAGATGCCTGTTTACTTTCAAATACAACTTTATTTTCTATTATTGTTGAGAAATACATGACAAGTTTCATTGATAAGACGTTTGTGACGGTGCCTCCTTAATATATGACACTTCACATAATTGACGCATGTGTGAGGGGAGAAACAACTGCGAACAGCATCTGTCGGAATTCCGCTGCGGAATTGAGTTGTTAAAAAATAAAGCTCGATTTTTAATTTTACGATTGATCTTTTGTATTACTTAAAAAGAATGTCAAAAGGGTTTTTCTTTGAAATAATTCTAAAGATAATTATTAACAGTTTTTATATCATGATAATTCAAATTGTAGATTTTGGCGCCAAATGCCACGCCATCGACGCTGGTGCTTGTGACGTCATCGTTCGAACGCGACCGAATAGGCTATGTATACAGCTTACACGCAAGTGTACACAAATGTGAAATTTGGTGTCATTTTACATCTGAAAACATCTCGAGTATTCTGAAAAAATCGAAAACAAGTTTAATTTTCGTGCAACGATGTGTGAAAGTGGATTTGTGAAAGCAAATTCGAGTAATTTACCGATCGTGGATAGTTGAAGATTTTTAGCTTAAGAGAGGCTTGATAAATTGTATCAGATATTGTCGCTACGTATCGTAAGCATTTCGAGAAAGACGTATTAAAAAATTTATATTTTAAAACAGTTTATGTTATAACACGTTTACACTGACATCAAAGTGGCATTCACACAAAAAATAACTGGACGATGATTTCGGGTTGACACGTCGTGCTGCATCGAACCACACATTTCGACGTTTCATGCCTTGTGGCACATTCAGAAATACCTATTAGGGGCACTTTTCATCGTATTTATACAAAGAGGCACGAAACAAGACGATTTTGTCGTTGTCATCGTTGACAGAATACTCTTATTACACGAGTAGTTCGTATACCGGCTTTCGAACGGTGACGTCGCAAAGCGTTCGGGTAACTTCGGATGCTCTCGGCGCGTTTTCGCCCAGCCGAACAGAATAACAATTTCAAAGTGCTATATCGTCGTTAATTGTTGAAAAAAAAAGAAAAATACTTTGAATGAAACAAGAAAAAATCATTTAAAGATCCAATTATGCATAGACCCAATATTTATATAATCAACTTCCCCCAAATATCATGGCTTTGAGGAAACGAGAGGCTCTACTGCTCTACTGCTAAAAAAGAACTGCTAAAAATTCTACTGCTAAACGGGCTCTACTGCTAAAACTGTACTGCTAAGAGCTCTACTGCTAAAATTGTACTGCTAAAAGCTCTAGTGCTAAATGGGCTCTAGTGCTAAAACTGGACTGCTAAATAGACTCTAGTGCTAAAAGCAGCACTGCTAAAGAGTCTCAACTGCTAAAACGCAAAAGGGTATGTTTTTGAAAAGTTTTATTGGAAATCATTGAAACTGCTGAAACGCAAAAGGGTATGTTTTTGAAAAGTTTTATTGGAAATCATTGAAAATTATTGAAAAGTTAATAGAACATTGAAAACAAAGGGAAAATGACATGAAGTTTTCTCAGAAAATTTCCAAAAAATTTTCTCAGAAAAATTCCAGAAAAATTCCAAAAAACACGCACACCTGCGGTGCTCTTAAGCCTGCGCAAGCGGCGAGGAAGGAGATCATGGCAGAAATTAAGGAGAAGGCCGCGACGACTAGTGACAATCGTCGTACAGTATAACCTCCCGCCGAGTGCAGCACAATGGCGCCGATAGCAAGGTAAGTTTTCTCAGAAAAATTCCAAAAAATCGTCAAAAAACTGCAAAAAGTACAGTATAACCTCCATTAGTGGGACTTATATGAGCCGTCTGTCAGAAGCAAGTTTTAGCAGTCCAGTTTTAGCAGTAGAGCCCATTTAGCAGTACAGGTTTTAGCAGTGGAGCCTTCTAGCAGTACAGTTTTAGCACTGGAGCTTTTAGCAGTAGAGCCCATTTAGCAGTTCAGTTTTAGCAGTAGAGCCTTTAGCAGTACTTTTTTAGCAGTGCTTTTGTAGCAGTAGAACCCGACCACGAAACCAGATTTTACTGAAATAGTTACGAACCTGCTTGCTGAGGGTCCTCTCTAGATAATTCAGGGTTTGCAGTGGTTTGCTTGCTCCTTCTCCTGTTTCTCTTCTTTTATTCAATTATCTTTCTTAGTTTTTGTATCTTATTTTTGTTTTTATTTTATGTCATTGCGTATTATTTTTCATTTTGCGTTTCAGTGTCTTTCATTTTTATTATCTTTATATTATTTTGCATTATATAATCACCTGTTTTTGTTTTCGTGTCGAGTTTTCTTTTATTCCTTCGTATTTCTTTCTGGAAGGTGTACGAAATATGAGGATTGCATGCCAAAGGACGTGTTAATAAATCTATCTATCCATCTACTTTATCGAAAATGATACATTCACGAATACTGCTATTGAAGAGCAGCGAAGTAGCTAGTTTTCCACACGAATTTTGACGGAAAAAAAACAGAGTAAAATCTATGCCAACTTAGAACAAAGGGTTATTCAACACCGTAATGCGTTACTTTCTACAGGACAACGGTGTCAATTTTATTACTACTAGGAATATGATGTAATGAAGAATTGGCACGATACTGTGTGAAAACTTACGATGGAATATAGTAATATTCCAATCCTACCCTCCCACCTCCTAAGGATCTGTGCTTCGGAAAATAAACACGAGCATCAATTAGACTTGGCCGAACAACGAAAGTAAATACAGTTCGAGCGACACGAAAGATTCTATGAGAAAGTTTTTCGTTCTCTGTTATACTCCCGAATGAAGTAATTAAAAATTTTGCGATCTATATAATTTATACCCAAGCTTCGAATATGACACTGATATTTTCATTGCGTTGATATTATTGGAAGATTTTCATTTTAATAACAATTTGGCAGGCTCGATAGAGTCCGCAGTCTCTTTTCAATGCCGGAAAGTGAAAAACTGGACGTTTAATAATTATAGGCCTAAACCGACATATCACCTGTGATCTTTATTTGTAAAATCTCATACAGTGGGCCAATAAAGTATTCGTACACTTCGTTGTAGCACTCTCGCCACAGTTACGTCAACAAGTTTATTCTCCGCTCAATCGATGAAAGCTCCGAAATATTGCGAAATATTGGATGAAGTAAAAAGTTCTGAGCGTTTTCCGCTAGATGTCTTTAGTGAGCCATATCTCACGATGTACACATCGTATCGGGTCGTACTATACGGTGATTTAAAGGTGACATTACACTTCAAAAAAAGTTCTTTGACAGTTTTGTTTGGTGAAGCCAGTTGTGTGTTACAGCGTTCCAAAATGGAGGTAAAAAAAGAGAAAATTCGATACATTCTTCAGTACAACTACGACCAAGGTGAAAACGCGGAGCAGGCGGCCAAAAAAATTGGTGCTGTTTATGGACCCAATACAGTATCGAATGCAACAGCAAAGCGGTGATTCCAACGATTCCGTTCTGGTAATATGGACGTCGAAGATGAGGCACGCTCTGGTAGGCCAATCGTCGAAAATGTCGATAAAATCATGGAAATCGTCGAGTCGGACCGGCATGTGAGCACTTATTCCATTGCCCAGGAACTGAAGATTAGCCAGAAAACCGTTTGGAACCATTTGCATAAGGCTGGTCTCAAGAAGAAGCTCAATGTATGGGTGCGACACGAATTGACGCAAAAGAACCTTTTGGACCGAATTTATGCCTGCAATTCTTTACTGAAACGTAACGAAATAGACCCATTTTTGAAGCGGATGGTGACTGGCGATGAAAAATGGGTCACATACGAGAACAACAGCCGAAAAACATCGTGGTCCAATCGCGGTGAGCCGGCCCAAACGATCGCCAAGCCCGGATTAACGGCCAAGAAGGTTTTGCTGTGTGTTTGGTGGGATTGGAAGGGAATCATCCACTATGAGCTGCTTCCCATCGGGCCAAACACTCAATTCGGACCTCTACTGTCAACAACTGACCAGATTGAAGCAGGCGATCTACCAGAAGCGGCCAGAATTGGCCAATAGGAAGGGTGTTGTGTTCCATCAAGACAACGCCAGGCCGCACACATCTTTAACGACGAGCCAGAAGCTCCGAGAGCTTGGATGGGAGGTTCTATCACGCCCGCCGTATAGTCCAGACCTGGCACCAAGCGATTAGCACCTTTTCAAGCATTTGCAAAATTTTCTTGCTGGTACAAAACTGGCCTCAAGAGAGGCTTGTGAAAATGAGCTGGTCAAGTTTTTTACCAATAGGGACGAGGACTTCTTCAATCGCGGAATTATGAAATTACCTCCAAAATGGACAAAAGTTATCGAACAAAACGGCGCACACTTGATCTAAATTGGATAATCCTAACTATGTTAATTTCATCGTCGAAATAAAGCAAAAAAACGCTCAGAACTTTTTACTTCATCTAATATCATTCTAATGTAGGTTGTACATCTTATCGGGATATAAAAACTTATGAAGTAATGATGAAAACGGATAATATAATGTTTAGAGTTCCAAAAACAACAACATCCCCCCCCCCCAAATCACCTAACCCTCACTTTTGTATCAGACTATCCATTCTGGCTACTAATACGTAGATACTCTACGTATAGGGATATGCACACACTACTGTAGTCTAGCGAGCGCGGAGATCGTCGCAACGTCGCAAGCCCAATGAATTTTTGTCGTGATAGTTGGCGCTAGCGTCGCTAGACATTGTTTAATTTTCAACCGCTATATCTCTGAAATTAGACGGTCAAAATTTATGATTTTTTTTTACCCACTTCGTCATATGTTCTTCTGTAATTGAGAATTGTAAAAAAAAATCTGTAGAAAAGTTTCGAAGTTATTGCGTGAAATGTGAAATTTTCTACTACTCCCCATACGAACACGTGTAAAACCGTGCAATTTTTGATTGCCAATATCTCTAATACACAACGGTGAATCCTTTTGAATATTTGCAGGTAATCACTGAATAATGTCTTAAATGGGTCCTCAAAAAAAAAATATATATATATAGAAAAACGCCTTAGCGAGACTACTACCTTAAAGTTTGCTGCGTCTCAACCGCGCTCCTCAAGCGCTCCTCAAGTACGTTCTACATCTCGGATAATTTTATGCGTGTCATTAAGGAGGGAAAACCCTGTACAATGTTTAAAAAATCGATTTTTTTTCACAACTTTCGAAAGTATAATACAGGGTGGATCAATAACTATTAGCACCTTGGATATCTTCGAAACTATAAGGTTCACAGAAATATTTGCTTAAATGAAATTGCACAGTACGAAAGGGGCCATCCGATAGCGATAATAGTTTTTTTACAGGTGGAGGTACTTCGGACATTTGAACGTTAACTCCATTTTTTTAAATGGATCGGTATGTTTTTTTTTTCTGTATCATGAAAGAGGCGCTTAAAACGAGTTCACCGAACTATAACATAAGGCCATTGAAGGTCATAGAAAGTACAGAAAGGCGATAATACTTACAGTTTCGGTAGTAAATAAAATTACTACGTTTATAGTAAGTGATCAAAATCACGACCATCAGTATCAATGCAACATTGGATTCTTTTTTCGATTGATTGACTTGCAAGTTTTACAGCGTCAGAACTTATTGATGCACAGGCTGTAATAATTCTTTGTTGCACCGAAACTGTAAGTATTATCGCCTTTCTGTACTTTCTATGACCTTCAATGGCCTTATGTTATAGGTTGTTGAACTCGTTTTAAGCTCCTCTACCATGATACAGAAAAGAAAACATACCGATCCATTTAAAAAAAATGGAGTTGACCTTCAAATGTCCGAAGTAGCTCCACCTGCAAAAAAACTATTATCGCTATCGGATGGCCCCTTTCGTACTGTGCAATTTCATTTCAGCAAATATTTCTGTGAACCTTATAGTTTCAAAGATATCCAAGGTGCTAATAGTTATTGATCCACCCTGTATATTGAGAGTATACTGGAAAATATAAAAATCGAAATATGAAATATTTACGAAGTTATAGAACATAATTGTATAGAACAATATCGCATTGAAACTTTAAACGCGATTACCTCGAAACTGCATTTTCAAAAACTGCTCTTGTTAGAGCTCCAAAAGTTATTGATCGATCTGACTGAAATTTTGAGAGGGTTCTCACTATAACATTATCAAATGAATATACCTAAAGTTGTAAGGTTATCGCGTGAATAAATTACCTTTTTGGAGTAAAGATTGTCGAGAAAATGGTCAAAAATATAAAAATTTGATTAAAAAGCCTACTTAATTTTTAATTTTATACTTTTTTTTATTTTTATAGGTATATCCTTCCCTTACACATGTCAATAATCGATAAATATTTTCGATTTCTGCTTCAGATCAATAGAAAAAATCAGACAAATAGAGCACTTTTCGATGTCACACAAAAGACGCCTAAAGGAATACCTTATAAAGTGATCGTTTTGTTTTGGTTAAAAAAATTTAATACTTAAAAGTAGTAATAATATAATGTCAACATTTAAAAATGATGCGATTATTTTATCACCTTAAAAAAAATTCATAAAAAATGACCCATTTTCGGGCGTCTAAAGGATTTTCCCCCCTTAATCGGCTATTTCTGCCTCGTAAAGTATGGTCGACTACGAAATCATGATTTTCTGAAGTTCGTTTTTCCCTTCGCGCAGTTCTAGCTTCCTTAGAACCTTCTAAAGCCGGCGCAGCCTCTCAATCTGGTCGTATTAAAATCGCTATAAGTTTGTAAATTTTGAGAATTTCGAAATATCCTTTTGAGGACATATTCATAACAGTTTATACTTTAAGAAAATGCTAAAAAACGATTTTTTCGGATTTATAAACAACAATAGGTACTGTCTTAAATGATACTATTCATTTAGGAGGAAAAATATAAAAAATTTCGAAAATTCTGATTAAAAAATTCGTATATGATTCTCTCCGTGTATGAATACCACTCAAAAGGGTATCGTGGTCAATTGGTTATGAAAATACCCTAATTGAAACGACCCCTCAAGCTCGCAGGTACAACTGCCAGCTTAAACCTTTCTAGGAACACTTTCCGAGGTCAAAATTCTCTTATAGGGAAGCAGTTGTACAGAGTTACGGAGGAAGCATTCGCATCTACGCACATACGTGTGCTACATCTTTTGCCACATAGCGTATCACATTTCGGAACTCCCAGGGCGAAACCACCCATTTTCAAATGTCGAAATATATACACCAGCTCATTCCGCGCTCACCAGTTCTGCTGAAATGCCGGATACAGCAATGCGCTCGCGCACTGCCTTATACGCGTATACACAATTATACAGTGTACGCGCGAACATTTACGCATACCGATTGAATGCAAGCAAAAGGGCGTAACTTGAATAGTTTTGCGCGTTACCGCGTGCAATTCACGCTGTTCCGAGTATCACCATCATTATCATCATCATATATATATATGTATGCGTTTGTATGCACTGAGAGAAATGTATGGGGTTTCCAACCATACTTTAACCATATTTTATATTTCCCTGAGAGGAACAATAATACGTTATAGCCATAGTTACTGCCAAAAATATAGTACCGCTTAAGGAGTTTCGGGACACTTAACGAAATAGTACCATTTGATTCAATTTTATACAGTATATTCTCTGTCATATACTAAATGTACCCTCCAAATTTTGAATCGATCGTCTACACCGTTTCTATAAAATTTACAATAGAAGAAACACTTTTTAACATAGAGCATTTAACATTATGACACTGATGACGATTTTGTCATAAAGTACTGAGTGATTTGACAGTTTTTCAAAACATAAAAAAAAATGTTCACACTATTCCGTGCGTAAAACTGCCATTCAGCGATGAGCGTAGGCAGTTTAAATATCTCCTTATGTTAAAAAAGGTTTTTTTTTAATTTTACATTTTATAGGGACGGTGTAGACGATCGATTTAAAATTTAGAAGGTCCATTCAGTTTATGAGAAAGAATTTACTGTATAAATTTCAATCAAATGGTAGCACTTCACCACTTGTCCCGAAACTCCTTACGGGGTTAAGTGGGTTTCGAAGCCAAAAAAAGCATATTTGCTCTATTTTTTTTTTAAAATAGTATATAAATTATTTTATTCAAAAAGTTATCACATCAAAGAGAAACATTTCAATAATATTTTTAAAGAATTTCATCCAAAAATTTGGGCAATTCAGCCGGTGGGACCTTTCCGGAGACCCCATAAAAAAAGTATCCTCGTGGGGGTCAGGATAACTCATGATAGCTTTATCTGAAATTGAAAAACCAGATTCTTCTGTTAGTAGATAAGTATAGCTCGTGATTGAACGAAGGATTTTTACAGAATTGAAATTTGAATTTTTGGCAGAGTTTTATGCAAAATAGTTCAATTTTTGGTACAATTTACACTACGTATAGCCTTGTAAAATTTGTTGTAATCGAAAAAAAAACCTTCGTTCAATCACTAGTCAATGCTATTTTGAAGAAGTGTGCAATATTTCAATAAGATCGGCGCATTCGTTTTGGAGAAATCGTGTCCACCGAATTCAAAAATAGTGTTTTGAGAAAGATGCGTATACCTGCGTCGCTCCCGGCCGGTCTTTCCCAACGGGGGGAATTTCCAAATGCTCCCTCTCCTAGACTTTTACTCAGATTGACTTAAAATTTTGAGAGAATATTCTAGACATATTGTACTATTACATAATAAAGTTAAAAAAAAATTGTTTTTTTTGTAATTTTCAAACCCACGTAACCTCTTAATGGTAATTTAATCTTTGCATAAATGTTGCACATATGTTAACAATCACCAATCGTACAAGCATACGTTGATCGTTCAATGCTATATGATGTAGTAGGTGTACATAAAATGGATTACACTATCAAAAATTAACTCCTCTAAGATCCTAATAGCGAACAGGACTAAAATATATATACTTAAAAAAAAAACGTTGCTTGTTATTTGCGACGATGTTTATAGTGATTTGTACCATATTATACCCGTGCTGAAATTTCTTTTGGATAACTAAGCTCCGATCGGATCCCGATCGGGATATGATACGGATTCCTTAGAAGTTCCGATGAGTATCCTCATTGGAATCCAGATGGGGCTTACAAGGCGGAGACGTGGTGGAAAGAATTTGAAATACGTATTAAATACATTTTTCTTAGCAAATTAAATACATATTTTCTTAGTTCGAACGATCTCCATTTAATTCAAATGTAATTACTTAGATTAAATAACCTATACATAACTTTTCTCCCGGAAATATAAGTCTTTCAAGGTCTATATATTGTTTTTTCGATTTTTTTTCATTAAATGTGAAGAATTTTGTTCGAAATTCTGTTATTAAAATATATAAGTTTTAAAAGTTATACTGTAGCACGAATTTTTACCTAATCTTTTTCAGGTACTTGACTAAATGATTTCAGAAAAGGTTCAGCATCTCCAGCTGATACGGATCGGTATCTCGAGGTGATTTTTCATTCATCCCTGGGATCCGATTCAATATCGAACTAGATCTTGTTCCAGATATTCGGTAGTCTAGCATGGATCCTATGCAAAGTTTCTATTTGGATTCTGACTAGAGTCCTTAATAGTTCCGGATTAGGATCCTGGCTGGAATCCTATTTGCGAGCGTTACATTTCGCTCCCGGATTCAATCCGATGTCCAATTGGTTTCCGATTGAGAAACCAGGATCGCAGTCCGAATTAGACTATATCAATGACAATATTTCTGCACGTGTATATGCATAGTAATATGTGTCCTACAAGAACAGAAGATGAACTACAAGAAGAAGTGTTGAACTGAGATTCTATTTTTGCAATGCAACAAACTTACTATGTAACAGTTTGTAAAAAAGCGCGTAGTTATTAAAACTGCTAAGCCGTGGTTACTCCAGCTGCAAATGATTTACGTTTTCGCTATAATCAAACATTACCATGTTTTTTCTCGAATGGTCACTTTTCGTAAGGTCTATTAGCAAGTTATACTCAACAAACGTTAATGTTGGCCACATGAATCGTACACACTTAAATAGAATAGTAGAAATTTGATCTGAACGAAAGCTAACGTACAGTATACAACATTACTATTTGTGCGCCGATTTTGTGATAGCACTAAATTAAACATATCCTTATTGTCAAGCCTTTTACTATAATTAATAATTATTTCGGAGAAAATAGATAGTCAAATACGCCATCCAAATCACATGTTTAGATACACTTTTCGCTTTTATTGTGTTAAACATATTATGGCTGCGATGTCAATGACCTATCAGGAATTTTACTGTGGCCTCTTTTGCCATGGGCGTTTATTGTAAATACCATAAACTTTTCTCTCTATGTGATTTTGAAGTTAGACTTCGAGGACCGTCCTCACAGTAGATTATTGTCTCCATATTCAACATCGCGTAAGCCACAATGTCTTCGAAATCATCTTTGGACAGATGTGAGCATATTTATACAAAACTGACCTCAACAATTGTCTTGTCCCTAGAATCAACGATTTGTTTAAAGACTGTGAAGATCCATCCTAAAAACAGGCAGATGTGCTGATAGCCGACATTACATAACTTTCTCATTTATGTATGTATATACACTGCGGGCCGAAAGTTTGGATACACTAGTCGAAAAAATTCTAGCCACTTCAGTGTGAACACATGCTACTTTTTACCCTCATGACATTTCCTCCGAAACCCTATAGTTCTTCGATGACGCTTTTTTTCTAAAACATGTCTTTTGTTAGCTAAAAATGCATTACTGGAGCGAAAAAAAATCGTACGAGACTTTCTGAAAAATGAAAATATAGGTTTTGATATCCTTTTTAAATTTACCATGGACAATACCGAGGAAAAAAATTTCCACAAACTTTCCAGTTAATTTTCGATGGCTAAAAATAGCCGAAAAATGGTCACGTTCAAAAGTCCGTACCGGGGCGAAAAAAAATCGTAGAGAATTTTCTAAAAAAGCAAAATAAAGGTAAACTTGTCCTCTTTAAAACGGCAAAAATAATTGCCCGCCATTTATTACGACCTTCTATGCAAAGAGCGTTGCAATAGAAACCTAATTTGAGAACGGGGCTAATTTGAGAACAGGATTACGAGTCTAAAAATTATTTTAAGGACAGATGAAGTACTGCACGCAAAATTCCGATGTAAAGCCAGAGTTTGAAAAACGCGTTAGTTGCGGTCTTTGTGACTGAAGCACCGATCATAAAACTAAAAGCAAGTGTCCGTTGTGCAGGAGAGCTATGTGCAACGAGCACCAAATGTACATGTGCGTCGATTGCAGTAAATATGAATTATTATTTTTGTTACTTCAATTGCTTATTATTATAAGCAAGAATAAGCAATTATAAGTCTTTATAAGTCTTATTATAAGTATAAGCAATTATAAGTCGATTTTTTTCATTTTTCACTATCCCGATAATGCTCAAATTCAAACCTCTAAAAAAAATTAATTTTTTGAAAAAAAAAATTAAGATATTTTTCGTGCAAGTACATATTTTTCAACGCATCTACGACTTTGAACAAATATTTGGGCACTTGATTTTTGTTTTTCTTGAAAACTAAATTTTGGGCCACAAAATAAGGATCATTGACTATAAAAAACGTCTCTACAAAAGAAAAAAAAATGCATATTTACTGAAATACAACCATCTAAAAAAAAGTCTGGGGTCAGATTGACCCCATATGCAGCCAGAGGTTCGTGGCTGAAGTGTGCAGTCGAAGGGTTAAATTTGTTATTACGATTTCGCAGAAAACGCACAAAGCTTTTTTGCATCTTAACGTGACATTCTCAAAAAATAGCCAGAGTTTGTTTTGAAAGAGAAGCAGAAAATTCTGTTTTGTCGAAATTTAAAAAACGAATGAAATGATTTTATGACTAAATTTGATATAATGTACATTGCCAATTCTTAACAGTAATACATTTTGCAATTTTCAGCAGATGAGCTTAATTTTTCTAAAACATGTCTGTTTTTAGCTAAAAATGCAATACTGGGGCGAAAAAAAAATCGTACGAGACTTTCTAAAAAATGAAAATATAGGTTTTGATATCCTTTTTAAGTTTACCATGGCAAATACCGAGGAAAAAAATTTCCTCAAACGTTGCATTTAATTTTCGCCGGCTAAAAAATAGCCGAAGAATGTCCACGTTCAAAAGTGCGTACCAGGGCGAAAAAAAATCGTAGAGAATTTTCTAAAAAGCAAAATAAAAGTAAACTTGTCCTCTTTGAAACGCCACTTGGGAAATTCAATTATCTTTATTTTTGAGTCCGCTATCTAACTTTTAGTGCGGTAAGAAATTTTGACTAGTGTATCCAAACTTTTGGCCGGTAGTGTGTCCGTAGGTACAGGTATTTATATGAAAGTACATTCACGGGGAGCGAGCTATGATCGGCCCGCGATTGCGGCTTAACGCACTGCCGCATCCGGCGATCTTGCTAATTCCCGCCTGCGGAGTCCAGCGCACCGCAAACCTAGCTCGAATGCTCGTGTCCGATTGGTGTATGTATGTGTATGCATAAGTATATTCGCTCGCGCGCGCACACACACCAAATGCGTAAACCAGGTGTACAATTAGCCGGCGTTAGCACGGTTAAATTAGCTACTTCAACTACATGTATTCATCATCGTCAACAATTCTCGCGAAACTAGATTACAAGGCAATGCGCCCAGATAATAGTTCGAAGAACGATAACTACAGCGCGAAGTAATTCCAAATTCTCCAGGATCGCGATGCAACGGCAATTACATTTTCGAAATGCCTCATAATTATTACCAATACCAATTTCATACTACAGGTGAGAAAAAAAGATAACATTTCTCAATCATTTTTATGGGTGTAGACGAAATATACGTGTTTTCTCGTTGGGTAAACCGACCAGTGAGTGGACAAATAACGAAACTGTAGGATTCGGATGGACTGTAGAATGAAAATATTATCAAAATAAACTTTTTAATTGTTTTAGCTATCAAAAGACATTATTCTGATAGTAGAAAAAAAAATATTCGAAGCAATTGCAACCAATAATATTGGAGAAATTGATAAATAAGTAGCGAAATGACGAAAGTGCTAGTGAATGGCACCAGTAAATGGACACTCGACCACCAGTAAATGGACGTGTAGTGTAGATGAACGCTGTAAAGGATAACGATTTATTATTTCTTTTTATTAAATCCTAAATTTGGAGATCACTGTGTTGCACAAAAATTATAATATTCTTATACACATGAGTATTAACCCTTCGACCGCACACTGGGCCATTTTGGCCCCACTTTTTTTTCAACTGCCTGTATCGCAAAACGGGGTAATCTATTTGGCCGCAGTGCGGCGCTCGAATACTCCCCCACTCCTACTCTGTAGGTGGACACTCGGCCACCATCCGACATGATGCCCCTGTACTGAGGACAGCTGTCGAAAAAGGACGTGGGGTCGAAACGACCCCGGTTATGCAGTAGTGCTGTGAAAGTGAAAAAAAAAATTTTTTTTTCGTGAAATTCTGTGTTTGTTTCGGTTCGTTTGGGTTATGTAAGTGAGTTATGATAGAAAATGCTCATATATATTTTTTATTTTGCGCTGCTACAATAAATTATGTATTTATAATTATAAACCGATTGTCGATGCGATTCTTTTTTGGAATTCTCGACCTTCCTCTTTAAAAACCTCGAAAACCTTCCTCTTTAAAAACCTCAAAGGATTTTTTTTTAAATTATGATATTTTTCGTGCAAGTACGTATTTTTCAACGCATCTACGACTTTGAACGAATGTTTGGGTACTTGATTTTGTTTTTCTTGAAAACCAAATTTTGGGCCATAAAATGAGGATCATTAACTACAAAAAACGTCTCTGCAAAATAAAAAAATGCATATTTACTGAAATACAACCATCTAAAAAAACGTCTGGGGTCATATTGACCCCATATGCAGTCAGAAGTTCGTGGCTGAAGTGTGCAGTCGAAGGGTTAAATTTGTTATTACGATTTTGCAGAAAACGCACAAAGCTTTTTTGCATCTTAACGTGACATTCTCAAAAAATAGCCAGAGTTTGTTTTGACAGAGAAACAGAAAATTCTGTTTTATCGAAATTCAAAAAACGAATGAAATGATTTTATGACCAAATTTGATGTAATCTACATCATCAATTCTTAAAAGTAATACATTTGGCAATTTTCAGCAGATGAGCGAAATTTTTCACTCTGCGTTGCGAATTATCGAAACCGAGCCCATATGTTCATTCACTGGAAAGAGGCCAGAATAAAGCACCAGTGGATATGCACGTCTAATTCTGTGACCTATTATCACGAATTTGATTAAAAATTTTGCAAAAAATCAAAAATTGATTATATCTTAAATAATAAAAGTAATACTTACCCACAAAAGCCATAAAAACTTTTGTTTTCGCCTTCAAAATATCTACTGTGTACAGCCGTATCGTAACGAAGTACGCGGTGTGGAAGTACCATAAACTAGAAAAATTCAGTGTGGCATCAAAATGCGATGTTAAACGAAGAAATTGATTTAACGACATGTGTGTTTTTTTTTTGCCAAATAATAGTGATTCCAGTTTTTATCGAAAGTTCGTATTCTTTACTCATTAAAAATATAAAGGGGTATTCTACTGTGATGGCTAAAAAAAATGAAGCTATTTTTTGATAATTTTTTTTTTGAAAACTGTTGCATCTATCGACGTAAACTTTTTTTCGCTTAAAGGTACACTCTTATAGAATAGAAAACAATTTGTTTGCTGTTGCATATAAATGTGTATTTATTTAACAATTTATAATCGTGTAAAGCCATGAAAAAAGTATGTCGCTGGCATTGATGATTTGCGCTCTCCAGGTAATCTGAAACAAAAAATTCAAAAAGATTCTTAATCTGTATGAGTGTCGCTATCGCCCGAACTAGTATTATTATTTTATACTGATTACCGATTGTTAAATAAATATACATTTATATGCAACAAAAAAAAATTGTTTTTTATTCTGTAAGAGTGTACCTTTAAGCAAAAAAAAAACGTTTGTACCGATAGATGCAACAGTTTTCAAAAAAAAATTATTAAAAATAGCTTATTTTTTGAGCCATCACAGTCGAATAGCCCTATAAATCAGTTTTCGTCCATTCACTGGTTGGTGTATCCTAAATTCGATGCCTTTCAATACGAATTCTTCATACTGCACAGTTGTTGAAATTGTTAGCTCTACTTAGTTATCAATCATGCAATTTCAAATAAGGATCATAAAAAATATGCTGTGTTTTGATAATCTATCAAAAACATTTTATTTTCAAAACCAAAGTATGAATGATGTTGAAGTATGCATCATTGAAATGCAACGGAACATAATTCTTTTTAATTATTCAATTTTTTTGGTTTGTACAAATCGCTCAAACATTTTTAGGTATTCTCAGTACAGATTTACGACCTCAATTTTCAAAAAAAGGCTTTGTATAAGCATAAAAATACAGAAATGGAAAATGAAAAAAAAAAAATCGTTGCGTTCCAGCGATGCAAAATTCAACGTCATAATTACGAGTATACTTGTCTTTGTGGTAATTGTCCAGTAACAATTCGACATTTATTCCGTAAGCACTCCATTGTAAAGTAATTTGATGCCGGTTATTTGTTAGTAATTCACTAATAATAATTTCCAAAGTGATATTATGGTAATTAAACGTTAATTATGCAAGCATAACATACACTTTTTAAATCGATTAATCTTCATTTCGTCTGTCTCCAATCGTCCCTCCTTGTATTTCTCTCCCTCTACTGTTCATTCGCTTTCTCCGTTCGTTTCACCTGTTAATGTAATTACGTGAAAATTGGAACACTGATATACAGGGTGAGGCACATAAAGTGTTACAGAGCAATAGCACTCAAACTATTGATCATATCCAAAAATGTTTCAGACAAAAGTTTCAGTGTTCGAGAAGGCCGTCATACTGGACCACCCTATTTTTTTATCGGTGGAGGCGCTGAAGCTACGTCAAGGTCAACTCCACTTTTTTAAATGGAACCATGTATTTTTTTTCGCCTGACATTATTACCGATTTTAAGGCGAATTCAGCAACCTACAACACAAGGTCATTCTAGTCACGCAAAGTATGAAAATAGTCGAAAAATCGAAAAATATCGGAATAATCACTTTTAAAGGATCCACTAACCTTGGTTTAGGTCTACCTACAGAAGATGCTCGAAGTGATGACCCTCGACTTGTAAACACTTGTAAACACGTCTGACCACGCCTGACGACATGAAAGAAAGAATACGCCGAGCATTTACCGAAATTACACCACAAATGTTGGCTGAAGTTAGACGGTCTTTTCATCAGCGAATTAACAAGTGCTTACAAGTCGAGGGTCATCACTTCGAGCATCTTCTGTAGGTAGACCCAAACCAAGGTTAGTGGATCCTTTGAAAGTGATTATTCCGATATTTTTCGATTTTTCGACTATTTTCATACTTTGCGTGGCTAGAATGACCTTGTGTTGTCGCTGAATTCGTCTTAAAATCGGTAATAGTGTCAGGCGAAAAAAAATCCATGGTTCCATTTAAAAAGTGGAGTTGACCTTGACGTGGCTTCAGCGCCTCCACCGATAAAAAAATAGGGTGGTCCAGTATGACGGCCTTCTCGAACACTGAAACTTTTGTCTGAAACATTTTTGGATATGATCAATAGTTTGAGTGCTATTGCTCTGTAACACTTTATGTGACTCACCCTGTAAATAGCAATGCAATTCGTTGGACTAACCCAGCCCACTCCGAGTATTACTATTAAATTGTATAACACAAAGGTGGGGCAATGTAGGCTTCCCTTTCAAGTGAACCATTCAGTAACTCCTTCCTACCACTGATTTATCGTATGTTATCATGCTATTTTTTTTGTTTCTTTCAGATAATGTTGCCTCTGTATCTCTTACGTTTTGTTATCAATCCCGATAGTAACACGGTACGAACGAAAAGCAGCTGTCACAATCAGGGGCCACAAGCCAAAGTGCTAGCAACAGTTATCTATCGTAAATATCAATATTATTTTGTTTATTTTTCATTATTTATTATAAATAGATTAGTTGACGGAGTTCAGTGGCCGCTTCAAACGTTTCAACCTGAATGTCTGTTGAATTCATAGTTCTCCGATACGTGGGTGTTCAGGCCCAGGCATAATGTTCAAACTTTTGTATATTGAACTCATTGGCGTAGCCAGCATTTTTTATCCGGCAGGGGGAGGGGCTAGAAGAGGCCGGTCTGACAAAAACTCGTTTTGATCGCAATCTTTTTTTTTTGATAAAATGTATTAGTCGACAATCACGTCACGCACATGAAATATGAAACTATGAAGACGAATTAAGGGGTTGCGGGGGTTTCGAAGCCGAAAAAGCATATTTTCTCTATTTTTAAAAAATATAATGTATAAATTATTTTATTCAAAATGTTAAGCACATAAAAGAGCAATATTTCAACAATATTTAAAAAAAATTTCATCCCAAAATTTGGGAAATTCAGCTGGTGGGACCTGGTTTCCGGAGACCCCTCAAAAAAAAGTGTCCTCGTGGTGGTCAGGATAACTCATGATAGCTTTATCCGAAATTAAAAAACCAAATTTTTTCTGTTAGTAGATAAGTATAGCTTGTGATTGAACGAAGGATTTAAAAAAAAATTGAAATTTGAATTTTTGGCAGAGTTGTATGCAAAATAGTTCAATTTTCGGTACAATTTACACTACGTATAGCCTTGTAAAATTATTTGTAATCGAAAAAAAACCTTCGTTCAATCACTAGTCAATGCTATTTTGAAGAAGTGTGCAAAATTTCGATAAGATCGGCGCATTCGTTTTTGAGAAATCGTGTCCACCGATTTCAAAAATAGTGTTTTGAGAAAAATGCGTTTACCTGCGTCGCTCCCAGCCGGTCTTTCCTAACGGTGGGAATTCTCAAAGGCTCTCCTAGATCTTCTAGACTTTTACTCCGATTGACTTAAAACTTTGGGAGAATATTCTAGACATGTTGTACTATTAGATAATAAAATTAAACAAAAATGGATTTTTTGAAATTTTGATACCCACGTTACCCCTTAATGTCCTAAAACAAACCATTCAAGCTCAACATTAATATCTTTTTTCGAATATTAATTCGAGCGAAGTAGAGAAACCACTTGATTATTTAGCACGATATTCCTAACACTAAAATCACGATTCGCTTATTTTTTTTATTGGCTTATCACTATTATTTTTGCGTCTACAGCCCAATAACTGGAATTTAAGAGGTGTCGTATATATTGCCAAATGAATAAAGGTTCAACTTGAACATTAAAAATCTCCCAAACTATGTTGTAAAACTGATTGATTTTTGGACAGTCAATGCATCTTTAATTAATCTCACGGTGATATAAATTTCAATCGCCTACCACCATTTCGATTTTGATATTGAAACTCCTTAAATGAAAGAGCACACCATTAGGAAAGTGCCTGTGAAGAGGAAATTTATGTTTAGTTAATATTTAGTCAGAAAATGCTATTTGAGCAAATAAAAATGTTTTGCGAAGGAGAAAAACTGCAAGTTTTGCACTTTTTTTAAATTCATAACTCAGGAAATAATCAGCAAAATTTAATTTGCTCCGCGGATTCTGAAAGGCCAGGGGTGAAATTTTGTGAAAAAAATATGATGATAATTTTTTATCGTTATCAACAAAACCTCCGGGGGTGAAATAGGTCGATTTTTGAAGTGTTATTTTTCGTTACAATCGATATATGGTATATTCTGACGAATCACTACTGTAAAAATCCATTATTTTCCATGGAATTTTTTATACATTGCATAAAAGTAATTAAATAATAAAATTTTATTGTATAAAAGCAGAAACAACGTATATTTATAAGTTTTTGGGCAGGAATACGAATTGGGATCCTCGGCATTTTCTTTGTCTTCAACGGTATCGTAGTCAGTTATATTTTCCACAGCGTCATTTTCCATGTCGGTTTCATCGTGAAAAAAAACTCCTCTTCGCGAAAAATTCGCAGCTGCTTTTGGATTTGTTGCACAATTCACCTGTTATTGCGAGTAAGTATCGCGACTGCTAATAGTAAAATCAACAAATACCCATTGTCGTTTCTTATTTAAACACCTATTAATGAATAAATGTATTGACTTATTCATTTATTAATTCTGCGACTTTACATCCACCGAGCAGCGAGTATACGTATTCCGTAATACAGTAGAGCGTCAATTATCCAAATCAATTGGGACCTGGGGCCTTTCGGATAATCGAAAATTCGGAAAACCTAACAGCAATATTCCCCGGGCGAAAAAAAAACGTTGATTCTTTCAACATGATAAAATATTAGATGAAGTAAAAAGTTCTGAGCGTTTTTTCGCTTTATTTCGAGGATGAAATTAACATAGTTAAGATTATCTGATTTAGATCAAACATGCGCCATTTTGTTCGATAACTTTTGTCCATTTTGAAGGCAATTTCATAATTCCGCGATTGAAGAAGTCCTCGTCCCTATTGGTAAAAAACTTGACCAGCTCATTTTCACAAGCCTCTCTTGAGGCCAGTTTTGTACCATCAAGAAAATTTTGCAAATGCTTGAAAAGGTGATCATCGATTGGTGCCAGGTCTAGACTATACGGCGGGTGCGATAGAACCTCCTATCCAAGCTCTCGGAGCTTCTGGCGCGGCGTTAAAGATGTGCGCGGCCTGGCGTTGTCTTGATGGAACACAACACCCTTCCTATTGGCCAATTCTGGCCGCTTCTGGTCGATCGCCTGCTTCAGTCTGGTCGGTTGTTGACAGTAGAGGTCCGAATTGAGTGTTTGGCCCGATGGGAGCAGCTCATAGTGGATGATTTCCTTCCGATGCCACGAAACACACAGCAAAACCTTCTTGGCCGTTAATCCGGGCTTGGCGATCATTTGGGCCGGCTCACCGCCATTGGACCACGATCTTTTTCGGCTGTTGTTCTCGTATGTGGCCCATTTTTCATCGCCAGTCACCATCCGCTTCAAAAATGGGTCGATTTCGTTACGTTTCATCAAAGAATCGCAGGCATCAATTTGGTCTAAAAGGTTCTTTTGCGTCAATTCATGTGGCACCCATACATCGAGCTTCTTCTTGAGACCAGCCTTATGCAAATGGTTCCAAACGGTTTTCTGGCTAATCTTCAGTTCCTGGGCAATGGAATAAGTGCTCACATGCCGGTCCGACTCGACGATTTCCATGATTTTATCGACATTTTCGACGATTGGCCTACCAGAGCGTGCCTTATCTTCGACGTCCATATTACCAGAACGGAATCGTTGGAACCACCGCTTTGCTGTTGCATTCGATACTGTTTGGGTCCATAAACAGCACAAATTTTTTTGGCCGCCTGCTCCACCTTTTTACCTTGGTCGCAGTTGTACTGAAGAATGTATCGAATTTTCTCTTTTTTTACCTCCATTTGGGAACACTGTAACACACAACTGGCTTCACCAAACACAAAACTGTCAAAGAACTTTTTTTGAAGCGTAATGTCGTAAACACCAGAAACTATTCGAAGGTCAATAAAATCATTCATCCGACGTCTTCAAACATGTGTCGACGTTAATGGCCATCACTTCGAACATTTGTTACAATAAATTTGCTGCATAAGAAATTCAATTACACTATTCGGATATTCTTATTGTCAATACCATCAAGATTTTCCGTTTTTACATGTGTATTTTGGTGAAAAATCATTTCAAGGTGATAATCCAACGACCTATGATGATATCATAGGTCGTTGGATTCGTCTGAATATCAGCTACAAGGTCTTAATAAAAATAAAAAAAACACGTTTCCATTTGAAAAACCATTGATGACGTTGAGAACACGAAGATTATGACCTTGACAAAATCGAATTTTTCACCACTGTATCAGGCTTTCGAAATCAATCAAATTATCTTCTGACATTTTTTTCCTCACTCTAAAGGGAACGGAGATATTTGGGGTGGTCACGTTAAATGGTCCACCTTCTATATTTAAAAATACAATGAACATTAATATTTTAATAATACAAGTACATTTTTGGTGAATTGCAAATAATCATTTGTAATTCGGCATTCGGATAATTGATGTTTCGGATGAATCAAATCGCCATTCTAATAATCGACGCTCTATTGTACATTCATAGCAAAATCAGACTTATAAATAAACAGAATGCTTAAAATGGATAGACCATAACAAAGTCGTTCATATTCATTCAATATAACTTATTTAAAATTGAATTATTGAAAATAAGAAAGAATGTACTTACTGTGTAACTTCGACCGATTCGTATACACTTGGGTCTGGGAGACCCGTGCTTGTACATCGACCTTTACAATTCAGCAGCAAATCGATGACTGAGGGTCTGCCCAGCGTCAAATGCTAGGGAAAGGACTAACGTGAATTTACGTGGCGCGGCCTTATCTGTAATGTCAAGGGCCTCGCGATGTCAGGCCCTGAAAAATTTGATCGGGTCTGTGAGGGTTAAATAAGTCTCCTTCTTTTTTCAGAGAAATTTCTCTCACAGTCCGTGAGAGAAATTTCTCTGAAAAAAGCAGCAATGGTACTAGGAGTACCATTGCTGCTTGGAAAAGTTTATATAAGTTAGGGCAGTACTGCTTTTTAAAATGCTTTCTTAAATTTTCAGTATTTATTTCATCATTTTCAAATGAAAGTATGTTTTTCACGACCTTCGCTTCAACTTCTGAGGCTGACGAATCAGTTATTAAGATTTTTCATAAATCATTAATGAATTCCTCTCCGTTCTTCGTATCTAATTACAGAAATGCATCAACTGCATAAGCTAACGGTAGATTTTTAGATCCGCGTTTTAGATTTACCATATTCTCTACTACATGGTAGTAAATGTTGATCGTTTAGTATTCTTCTGATGCAAATCTATTGTATTGCTTTTGTCCACAGTTGACTTAATTGTTAAATTTGAATATATAATTAATTCGGGTAATAAATTAGTTACTTTTTATACAAATTACGAAATTACAACCAAGAAAAGTTTTATTGAATTATTTCTTCGTGCTTGCTTGGGTGAAACTTAAATGCAATTAATGGATTATGTGACTTGAATTATTTTTTATCTTTTTTTCTCTGGGGCTCACCCCAACCCCTCCTTTGGTTATGCCAAAGATTGAACTTAATGTACAGCTGAAGAAATAAAAAGATGGATGCACATTCAATTTCTCACACATAAACTATACGTTCTTTCCCCTAATAGAAATATTACAAGCATAGATCGGAATATGGGAGAGTGGGCCACAATGTGACACGGGGTATTGTGAGTCACATGCGGTTTCTCAGAGGTTTGCAGGTCGTAAATTCCGAAATTGTATGTGTTCGACCGAGATTTATATTTGGTTTCGTCAGGCCGAAAAAAGTCGATAACAGCTGACAAAAAATTATTAGAAATAAAAAATTCATTTGAGGCTTGGAAAAAAAATATTTCGCTCGCCAGGAAAACCCAAACCATCCATTCGTAGTTTAATTAATAGTCATTTTCATCAGTAATCAACTGTTTTACTAGTGGGGTACAATGTGTCACCGAGTTGTGGGACACAATGAGTCGACTCCCAATGAGGAAACAAAGAAGTGACGACGCTCCGAAGAAGCACAATGGGTCACGGGCAATTGTCAAGCACATGCGATTTCTCGGAGTTATGTAGCTCGTAAAATCCGAAATTTTTTGTGTTGGACCGTGATTTGTATTAAATTTTGGCTGGTCGAAAAGAAAGTCAATAGTAGCTCACAAAGAATTATTAAAAATACTAAATTAATTTGAGTCTCAAAAAAAAATGTCACTTGTCGGGAATACGTCAAGTATTGTGGGGCACAATGTGTCATCGAGTTGTTGAGCACAATGAGACGACTCCCAATGTTATTGGAAAATGATACCGGTTGTGAAATCATCGGTATGTATAAAAATCTGTTATCTATGTTAGGAAAATATAAGAGTTTCAACCGGATCGTTGTACCCTGCGTTTCGCAGCACTTGAAACACTGTACCCACCTATCTGACACATTGTACCCCACCCGTGGTGCACAATGAGCCAAGCCGCAAATTTTTTTCGATCCCACTATTTGAGGATTTTTAATCTTTTTGCAAAAAATATGGTAACTTTATTGTACGCCCAATGGTCTATAAAATCGGTTATGACCGTTTTTTTCTTCTTCTAATCAGACTACTTTGGTAAGAGTAAGAATTCGTCTCGAATTTTTACTCTTCGAATTCTTCGAATTCTTACCCTTCGAATTTTTCGAATACCTTCCCCTACTTAGAAGTGGACTATTTTTTTTCAAACAAACATGAAACATTGTTAAACGGTCAGCGAAGTTTCCTTAAAAGCCTACATCTATCTAGAGGTCCGAAATAAATTTCGAAATTCGCAATTTTTTTTCTAAGCCACGATTGATGGAAATGAAACGCATTTTTTTCAACTCAAAGTTACACGTATTGACAACCTTTGAAAAAAATCATGAAAAAATATAAAAGAAAAAAAAACATTGCTGCCGGCAGATGCTGGCATTTTTTTCCCGAAGTTTGGCGGTGGTCACTTTCCAGCTAGGTAAATGTTGTCCCTTAATACGAGCTTTGAATAACGCAAAATTGTAACGCACGCGATTGTGTACGGTGTCCAACATCACTCAATTGCACACATACTATCTATAAACCACATGTATGTTCCATTAGAGCGATCGATTAATGGAATATCGATCTTGGTTCTCGTTGACGACGAGGACTCGTATACATTTGAGGTCGACGATGTATAGTGCTATATATATATATATATATATATATATATATATATATATATATATATATATATATATATATATATATATAATTCCGATTAATAAAAAGTCCACGACCTTGAGCGCGCGATAACTGTGAACGAAGAAACGTTCAGCGACGCACTTGCCACGTGCCGTCTTTGGATTACGCAATAAATTATTTTAAATTATAAATTTATTCTTGAGTTCTGAGAAGATGACAAATTTAAGAGCAATTTTGAGTAACCCAGTAAAATTTCTGAAACAAAAAACTCTCAATTGCTATGGGACTCACACACACACGAAAAATTCCATTTTTTATTAGCAATCAATTTTTTATTTCACTGGAAGCCAATACTTAAAAAAAAGAAGCTTTTCCGTATATCTATATCGATAATTTTCTTCGTGCAGCTGCTTTTTAGAGCCATCAATCCTGTACCACGAACTGGACGAGTCCAATATAAACGAGTGGACTAATCGATCTTTCGATTCAATAGAGTCTGAGCTGAGTATACACATACAATATTTATAGCACTGTTCGAAAATACATACCGCGTGTGTGTGTATGTATGTATATATAACTCTGTAACCGTACAAAAGTCTGACACTCGAGCCGTCTATTGACGCAGCGATATAATCTTTGGTCTTTATATTCTCTCTGGTGTATTGTACGCGCGTTACGTTGAACGAGTAATCATCATTGCGAGTGGCAAACGACATTACGACCGCGAGACGCGCGAACTCCGTATGCAATTGTAAATTGTATACCATCTATAAGCCACTATGACCAAATTTTCACGCTTTTCGGCATTGCGAATCGTTGCATCGTTCGTCATTATGAGTGCGGAATACAATTACAATTATACGATCCCGTGAAGGACTTCTCGAGAACGAATATCCGACAATTGCATATTTTACGCACATAGGGAACAAAATCTTGAGGATCTAAAAAAAAAAACATTGACGGCTCAATACGATGGGATCCATCAAGAATCGTATCGGATTTTGTTCGGTAATGTGGCAATCCTCCAGGATTCAAATTGGATTCGTACATTTGATTCCAATCTTGATTAGAATCCAATGTACGAGCGTGACGTTTCAGTAGAGAGATCCAATGCGATGACCAATTGGATCCCTATCAGGAAGTCATGACTACTATGGGATTCCAATGGGATCCCTACGATAATTTATCTGCACGGGTAACACCCATAATGTTCACCGATTCGCGGAATGTCATTGTAGTGTCACCATGCAAAAGAGGCAACATTGTATTTAAGGTATTACCCGTGCGGAAAATTGGCAGGGTATAACACATGGGTCATTAAGTCCAGGGACTGACACCAGATGGTGCTGCCAATGCCATGCCGCTTTTGTTTTTCGGTAGTACCAACCTTCAAAAGATACGTGTAAAAATTTCATGACATTCGGTTCAGTCGTTGTCGAGATATTGAAGGTTAAGTGATGCTACATTTGTTTTTGCTTAAACGATGGATAAAAATGAGTTTCGTGTGTTAATCAAACACTGTTTTTTAATGGGAAAAAATACCGTTCAAGCTCAGCAATGGCTTGAAAAGTGTTGCCGGGAAAAGTGCCCATCGAAAACAACCATTTGCCGATGGTATGCGGATTTTAAACGCGGTCGAACAACCACCGAAGACGCGAAGCGTTCAGGTCGTCCAATTGAGGTGGCTACGCCCGAAAACATCCAAAAATTCTGAAAATTGTTATGTCCGATCGTAAAGTGAAGTTGAAGATAGCAAAGAGATAGCTGACATCCTAAAGATCTCAAAAGGCACCGTGTTCAAAATTGTGCATGAAAATTTGGGTATGAAAAAACTTTTGTCCAAGTGGGTGCCGCGTTTGCTCACAGTGGAACAAAAACAACAACGAATTGATGATTCGGAGCGCTGTTTCAAGCTGTTTACGCGTGATAAAAAGGATTTTTTGCATCGGTACATAGCAATGGATGAAACATGGATTCATCACTATACGCCGGAGTCGAAAAGAGCGTCAGCCGAGTGGAGAGGAGAGGGCGAAAGCCGGCCAAAGCGTCCGAAGACACAACAGTCAGCAGGTAAGGTCATGTCCTCTGTATTCTGAGACACGCACGGAATTTTGCTCATCGACTTTCTTCCGAAGGGCCAGACGATCAACAGCGACTACTACATTGCATTATTGGATCGATTGGATGACGCGATCAAGCAGATAAGGCCTCACATGGCAAAGAAAAAACCGATGTTTCACCAAGACAATGAACCGATCCACAAGTCGATGAAAACGATGGTGAAATTGAACGATTTACGAATCGAATTGTTTCCACACCCTCCATATTCACCAGATCTGGCCCCATCTGACTTCTACCTGTTCGCAGATCTCAAAAAGAGCTCAAAAAGATGCTCCAGGGAAAGAGATTTGGCTCCGATGACGAGGTTATCGCCGCAACTGAAGCCTATTATGAGGCAAAAGATAAATCGTTCTATAAGGAAGGCATCGAAAGTTTAGAAAAACGTTGGAATGATTGTATCGCTATGGAAGGTGACTATGTTGATGAATAAAGTCGAATTTTGCAAAAAAAAAAATGTGTTTTTACTGGTTAGTCCCGGGACTTAATGACCCATGTGTTACCTAATACAATTCGGGACCTTCAATGGATTATTTGTGAATTCCATAGTAGGGTTTTCCGTAAAAGAGCCGGACCGGGCCCCTATTAAGGAATGGTAGGGTAGGTAGATTGACTAAAACTACGGTCTTAGTACGGAGACCAAGTAAAGACCTTTGAGGGGTGTAGTTGTAGATTCTCTAGTAGCGATTTCCCCAGTCTACTAGACGTTGCTACTATAGGGGCAAATCAGTATAAATGGCTTGACTAAAGAATTTGTGGCATAATAATTATCGAGATCGATGAAATATAATAATTAAACTATGCGTTTAGTGGACGAGCTGTGATGCCTTGAACCAACACGCATGTAGTGCGTTCATTGGAACAACGCGGAATCAAACGTGTCAAAATATGCGACTGAATTCTAAGCCTCAAATGTATTGAAATAACATATTTCTTTTTCTCAGTGCACACACACGCACCTACGCATACGGCTGCAATAATTTGTTTCGAGGCACCGTTGAGGCAATTTTAAAAGTCCTGATTATTTTGCCTTCAATGGCCCTCGGTAGCAAGGTGTGATCGGTCACTGATGGCCCATGTGACACTTCCCGACTAAGGCCTTAATAAAGTTAGGGAAAATTAAGATGGGCACAAACAAAGCCCGAGGTCAATTTCCGCACGGGTACTGGATGGACTGTCGGGCAAAAAGTTAATAAAAAATGGGCGAATCGTGGATTTACAAGTCTAGATCATGTCGTGCATGTTTAGCTTTACAAATAGCTAATGTAATAATAAATTAACACTTAGAAATTATCATTTTCCACTTTTAATAATAATTGAAGCTAAATTCGACGATATTGACGTTTGCTTGACTATGGTTTTGTCAGTGACTGTACATCGGTTTTAATTTTCCAACAAAAAAATCTCGATTTTTTTATTTTAATTAATACATTCAGATCATCTTATTATTATCAATAATTACCCAAACAAACTAAATATATATTGAGTTTTTCAATTATTGCTATTAATTCATCGTTCAAAAAAGCGATACTCCTCATTACTCGAATTAATTTCTCGACAATTACTCAGCCGATTTATTTGAAACTTAGCATAATTAATCGCTTGATCCTAAACCTTTATGATATAATATTCTCAAAATTTACGGCGATTTAGTTCCATTTGTTTTGCAACCATTAACGTCTGTAGAAGCTGTTTTCCCATAAGCGATCGTGTTAAATTAATATGTTCACAAGTAATAAATTATTTAGTGAGAAATTCTAAAATAATTAATGTATTATTTAATTTCTAAATTAATAATAAATATTATGTCTAAAATTTCATAAATATTTCTTAATTAATAATACATATTATAATAATAATATTAATAATAAAATTCCAACATAATTAATGTATTATTTAATTAATGTTATTCTATCAAGAATTCTTATTCCTCAAATTTTTAAGAATTTTGGCAATTTTTTAAATATCCATCCAATAATACCTTATGGAGTTTCGGGACACTTAACAAAATGGTACCATTTATTTCAAATTTATACAGTATATCCTCTGTCATATACTGAATGTACCCTCCAAATTTTAAATCGATCGTCCACACCGTTTCTATAAAATTTATTTACAATAGAAGAAACACTTTTTAACGTAGAGCATTTAACATTATGACACTGATGACCATTTTGTCATAATGTACTGAGTGATTTGACAGTTTTTCAAAAAATTGAAAAAAATGTTCACATTATTCCGTGCGTAAAAGTGCCATTCAGCGATGAGCGTAGGCAGTTAAAATATCTCCTTATGTTAAAAATGGTTTTTTTTTCATTGTAAATTTTATAGGGACGGTGTAGATGATCGATTTAAAATTTGGAAGGTGCATTCAGTATACGAAAAAGAATTTACTGTATAAATTTCAATCAAATGGTAACACTTCACCAATTGTCCCGAAACTTCCTAAGGAATTTCGGGACACTTAACGAAATGCTACCATTTGATTCAAATTTGTGCTGTAAATTCTTTGTCACATACTGAATGTACCCTTCAAATTTTTAATCGATCGTCTATACATTTTCTATAAAATTGACAATGGAAGAAACACTTTTTAACATAGAGCATTTAATATTATGACACTGATGATGAATTTGTCATAATGTACTGAGTGATTTGACAATTTTTCATAACATTTTTAAAAAATGTTCACACTATTTCGTGCGTAAAACTGCCATTCAGCCATGAGCGTAGGCAGTTTAAATATTTCCTTATGTTAAAAAGGGTTTTGTTTTATTGTAAATTTTATAGGAACGGTGTAGACGACCAATTTAAAATTTGGAAGGTGCATTCAGTTTATGAGAAAGAATTTACTGTATAAATTTAAATCAAATGGTAACACTTCACCAATTGTCCCGAAACTCCTTAATTCTAGACCTTGACTCTTAACGATTGACTCTCCATTTCACGCACAACTTATGTTCTACCTCATGAAAACTCTACAGACCTACATATCTAACTTCGATCCAATACTTTCTGTATTCCGTGCACGTGAATACGATTATAATGAGACTTTTTGGCATTCAAGTTGAGCACCGGAGCGTAAATCGAGCCAAGTTCTTGATGGCCAATGTCCCATGCCCGTTGAGGCATACTTTTTCTGCCTCTTGTAAGTGAAGGGCACACAGGATTTCCTACGTGACAACCCGGTGACCTCTTACACCGTTGAGGATGCCTTTAGCTTCGTTCGTTTTGCTTGAGGGCGCACCGTGAATTATGCGAATACGTATATATGTATATAAATCTATAATAATATATAGAGGAAAAGGCGTTGGGGTCTCGAAAATAGACCGTACGAAGAGACAAGGATGTCTACGGGATTGTGAGAAGAAGAAAAAAAAATAAGAGCGTGACTTATTAGCTGATGTGTGCAACTTAAGAATTCGCGAGCGAGAAAGATATTGGAAGAAAGTCTTTTGGCCCTTGAAACAATTTTCTTGGCAATGGCCGCGATGAAGCGCGCCTTTTTCTTCCTCTCCACGACTTTGGACTCGTTCCAAAAGTGTGATCTCTCGTGGGTGTGAGCCCCATTGGAGGGGAAGCTCGCGATCACGACAAATACGAGGAGGACGCGATTTTGGCAATATCGACGATGCACTTCGGCGTAAGGGTTTCCGGTGAATTTCAATTCTGGCGAAATAATGAGGTCAGATACTTGTGAAGATCCCCCGGATATATCACGGGACGTTCCTTTAGCTTAAGGAGGCTTCGTCACATACATCTTGCTTGCAGAAAACAAATAATTTTTGGGGATACCATAGATAAAGTACCCATGTTCACGTATGCAAAATTTCAGATATGGTCAACGACTACACGGAGAGAATTAAGAAGTAATTTTTGTCGTGAATTTCACGGTAAAAATTACCGTGATATATTTCAATGTGGTGACAAGTGAGAAAAGCATAATAATTCGTATGCGACAAGTTTTTTTTTTTAACTCACGTTACAGAAAATTTCAAATACGTAGCTAAAATTTTACTATACAAGAAGGATAGCGCGCACGATAATTTTTACCGAGAGCATAATACATTTTCCTATAACACTTATTAAATTTTATAATAAATCTTAAAATAACTGTTATAAAGACGATACTTTTTTATAGACATTTTTGAAAGGCATAAAATAATAAAATGCACAGTAAAATTTCGCTGATATTATATATTTTTTAAATTTAAGTTTTGCGTATTTTGTTACACATCAAAATTGACTAGAAAATCTGGTAAAATGTTCTATCTGAAGAAGAAATTTTATTTTATTTTCGTGAAAATCTGTGTTTTACTCAGTAATAATAAGCGAAGTTTCAGGGTTGTGATCTGGTTACCGTTACTGCACGGTAATTTTTAATATTTAATTCTCTCCGTGCAAATAAGAGAGATACAAATTGTTGAACTTAGGATTTTTAACACAGGGCTTGTGGAAGAGTCACCCTCAAAACGCTTGTATCATGTGATGTCTTTACACTCACGCAATATATATTGACGAAGAACTGCAGTAACGTTGATTAGGTCATCAGGATTCCAAATACAATAAAAAGGTATTGGGTTAACGACTTATGTAAAAAGATATTTGATGGTAAAATGTGGGAATACTTGAAGTTTCGAGAGGTTTCGCGATCGTGTAAAGATTCGGCAGCGTAGCGGAAATCAGATATTTTGTATACCTTAGGTGCGCATGCGCGCGAATTAAATCACCAGCTACCTAACCTTAGATTTGTTTGTGATTGACGTGTAGGTAGAACAATTGGATTAATCGTAATAAAACATCAAATTTGATCGATCAATGAAACCTGTCATGTATTTTTCAACAATGATAGAAAATAAAGTTGTGTTTCAGAGTAAACAGGCATCTTTCAAATATTGTGTAAACTCTTTGAGAAAACGAAAATTTCGTTTGCAATAACAAGTTCAAATCACGCTACGACCCCTCGATCAGCTCAGTCTCATGAGTACGACAGGGAGATCGAAGGAGAGAGTGAGATGAAGAATTGCAACGTTGTCGTACTTCTCTATGCAGTACCGTAACGTAAAATTGTGCCAATTTCACGGTATTTTTTTATCGATGTAGAACTAATAAGTTTTGTATAAAATGACCAATAATACGTTTATATCCAACTGTATTATGACAAACATGCGTATTACTAAAAAAAAAGGGGGCCCTGCTTATGCGCCCATGCAACCCGGCCCTTCGTGACGGAGCCTCCTTAACCCTTATTCGGCACACTGGGGTGGTTTTCACCCCAGGACCATATTTCATAGATTTAAGATTTTTATTTTTTTCGCAATTTTCATTTTTTTAACATACTCAAGTCAAATTTTCGGCTATATAACCTACACTACTTTGAAAAAGAAGCTTTCAAGAAATGCCAAAAAAAATCAAGCTACAATATTCAATAGTTTATTTATATTAACGGTTTTTGTCGCTGGGGTGCAAACAACCCCAGTGTGCCGAGTACGTCTTTCCACTGAAGTATGCCGAATAAGGGTTAAGGCGGACAACCACTTGAGGAGACCGAAAATTAGATGATTTTTTGGATGTTTTTTATTGTGAAAAAAAACGGAAATTTCCGCAACTCTGACAATAATTTATTCATATTTTCATACATATCTAGTAATTTTTTCAAGTTATTTCATGCATTAATTAAGGCGTAATCCGCTGTGTCCCTTATGGCGTGTCCTCATCGTCGTTGTCGATTTGCGGGAATTGTGCAGTTCGCAATTCACATCTGAAATAATCCAATACATTTTTATATATTCTTGATATGTTTTTTAAGAACATGAACCTAAATTTTGAAAATAAAATCGTGAATTGAATGTTGGAACGTGTTTGAAAAAAATGATCGATTTTTAGCATTTTTTCCCCGGCACTTTGCAATAATAAATATGTTTTAAGCAATCTAATCTTTCTAACTTTAGGTTCATGTTTTAATAAATTATATTATGTAAACGTGCTCCAAATTTGAAGATGATCCATCAAGTAGTTTTTGAGTTATGATTCCCGCAAATTGAAAAAATGTCGTTTCGAGAAAAACACGTTTAAAGTTTCACAAACGAAAAACTCAAAGTCAAATGTGTTTAATCAAATGATAAAGTGTCTTACCGATTAATCAGCGATTCCAGCTTCATACAGCCGTCCTTCCTCTTCCTCATGCAACTCATTTAAAGCTTGCATTTCCTCTTTACGAGCTTTTCGAGCTTCTTTTGTCTCTAATAAACTTTTTCTATTTTGCCGGGCCACGCGCATCTGGTCCATTTGCTCGGCATATCCGTAGCTCTGACTGCCAACTACGATTTGTAGTTTATTCATAACCATGAGTAGGGCTGAATTTCCTTCATTGAATAAAATAGCAGCAAGAAATGCCGCTACCTCGATTATTTTGTACCCAGAATGGAGATGTTTTGGAGCTAATCGCCAAACGGTCGAGTTTGGGTTTATTTGGGTTATGAAAACCCAAACAAACTATCTAACTAAGCGCTCATGGATACCTGAGCGCGCTTGGAAGTTGAGCGGAGACTCTTCATCATTTATATACCTACCGTGAGAAGGAATCCAAATATCGTTTTGAAATTGTCAGGGTGTATTCTTAAGATATTTTGCTAATGATTCATGAAATAAAAAAAAATGGATTTTTTGAAGCATCTAAAGTAGTTGCCCGCCTTAAACCGACGTGCTTTAAAAAAAAAAACAGCGAGCGATAACGAAGTGGCGTCCTTCCGGTGGATCGGAAGGATTGCTGCGCTGGTACTTCTGCCGAGTGTAAAAAAGATATATACATACACCGTGTATGTATAACGGATGCGGTGCAAGGACGTTGCAACTCGTATCTAGAAGGATGTAAAAAGTGGTTGGAAGTGGAAACGTGACGAGTGGACGGTTAACGGGTAGAGGCGAAGGAATGTTCAAAGAAAAGCAGTAATCAACTTATGCTTTGTATTTAAATATACTCGTAGTTATCATATTTACATGTAGTTACGATCGTGTAGGAGTCTAGGTGTATTCCCAGGGAGAAGCAGGATCGTGAGAATATACCGCCGTATTAAACAAAGGGCCGTCGAGATTAAAGGGATAAGGAGAACGAACTGAATCGGCACCCCCTGTGTACTTCGAGCGTTTGAACTATACTCCCTCATTTCATCTACTGCCTCATTATGTATGTACGTACACTTGAAGGAAAAAAAAACGTCTCGTTTGCTCAGTAGAAGTACTTTCCGACCACAGTTTGCGTAGTCGTATTAAATTTGCGCTACTATTTAGATAGTATTACTCTCTATCATATACTTGAGTCTTGAGTATTATACTTGAGTGATCTCCATTTTTATAATTGACACGAGATCACGTGCTAACGGTAACATTAGCAGTTGATCTGCTAATATTACCGTTACGGTAACGGACAGATTGGCCTAGCATTGAGATTAATGACTTCAGGCTGATGCATGAATATAGTGCAATTTCGTGGAGGTTTCTGATGTTATTTTCAGAATATTTACTATTTTGTAGAATTCACGAAAGCTATTTTCGTGTCATAAATATCGTATCGAGTCGAAATTGCATAGGGAATTGCCAACACACATATTTCCATGTACCACCGCAATGTATTTTGAAGATGGTTAAATATTTTTTTATTGGTTTTTCATTGATGTGCACATATTCGTTACACTTGAATTGATGAGCGTATTGAACCGGCCAACTTGAAAAATATACAGTAGAGCGTCGAATATTCGAATGTCAGTTATCCGAAACGTCAATTATCTGAATGGCGGTTTGGTTTATCCAAAATGTCAATTATCCGAATGGCGATTTGGGTTATCCAAAAAATCAATTATCTAAACAATAATTTTATTCACTCGAATGCTCAGTTATTCGAACGATTACGCCCTATACATTATGGCAATAGTACGAAACGCAGCCTGAATGTTGTTCAATGCAATTTCTTCTTCCGAAACGATTGCGAGATTTGGCAGCAAAGAAACGAGCTTCCGTTGTGAAGCAGAAGAAAATCGTCGACTTTTGCAAATATAAATAGACAAGAACTCAAAGATGTACGAATGTTGTTTATTTTTAAATACATATTTAACTTCGTTCTATATCATTAAATGATGCAATGGTTATTTGCAATTCACCAAAAACGTATTTATATTATTAACATATTAAGGCGGGCAATCACTTTAGGATACCGAAAATTAGATGATTTTTTGGATTTTTTTTATTGTGAAAAAAAAACGGAAATTTCCGCAACTCTGACAATAATTTATTCATATTTTCATAAAACTTTGGTAATTTTTTAAAGTTATTTCATGCATCAATGAAGGTGTAATCCGCTGTGTCCCTTGGCGTGTCCTCATCATCGGTGTCGATTTGCGGGAATTGTGCAGCTCGCAATTTACATCTGGAATAGTCCAACAAATTTTTATACATTCTTGAGATGTTTTTTTAGGAAAATGAACCTAAATTTTGAAAAAACAAATCGAGAATTGAATGTTGCAACGTGTTTGAAAAAAAATGATCGATTTTTAGCATCTTTTCCCCGGCATTTTGCAATAATAAATATGTTTTAAACAATCTAATCTTTCTAACTTTAGGTTCATGTTTTAATAAATTATATTATGTAAACGTGTTCCAAATTTTAAGATGATCTATCAATTAGTTTTTGAGTTATGATTCCCGCAAATTGAAAAAATGTCGTTTCGAGAAAAACACGTTTAAAGTTTTACAAACGATGAACTCAAAGGCAAATGTGTTTAATGAAATGATAAAGTGTCTTACCGATTAATCAGCGATTCCAGCACCATACAGCAGTCCTTCCTCTTCCTCATGCAACTCATTTGAAGCTTACATTTCCTCTTTACGAGCTTTTCGAGCTTCTTTTGTTTCGAATAAACTTTTTCTATTTCGCCGAGCCACGCGCATCTGATTCATTTACTCGGCATATCCATAACTCTGCCTGCCAACTACTATTTGTAGTTCATTCATAACCATGAGTAGGGCTGAATTTCCTTCATTGAATAAAATAGCAGTAAGAAATGCCGCTACCTCGATTATTTTGTAACCAGAATGGAGATGTTTTGGAGCTAATCGCCAAACGGTCGAGTTTGGGTTTGTTTGGGTTATGAAAACCCAAACAAACCCAAAAAACTAGGTAACGGAACGCTCGTGGATACCTGAGCGCGCTTGGGAGTCGAGCGGAGAGTCTTTATCATTTATATACATACCGTTAGAAGGAATCAGAATATCGTTTTGAAATTTTCAGGATGTATTCTTAAGATATTTTGCTAACGATTTATGAAATAAAATAAAAATTGATTTTTCGAAGCATCTAAAGTGTTTGCCCGCCTTAATGTTCATTATATTTTTAAATATATATATTTTATCATATTGCTGTTCGGTTATCCGAATTTTCGATTATCCGAAAGGCGCCCGGTCCGAATTGATTCGGATAATCGACGCTGTACTGTAGTTGCAGGATAGTAAACTTAAAGATACCGAGGTCAAAGATGAACTTGAACCTAACTAGTCTTTTGGAAATATTTCTAACAGACCCGAATCGATCTTGTTTATCGACGAACGATAATCAGTTGAAATTAAATGCACACATTGGCATAGCCAACATTTTTCTGGAGGGGGGGGGGGGGGGGGGGGGGGGGGTAAGAGGGCAGGAGGGACTGGCTTGAAAGAACTAATTTCGTTCACAATCAACTTTTTTAAAATAAAATTTACATTATACTCGATAATCACGTAACCCACATGAAATATGATACCTGCTCTAATCACATGTTTATGGTAACATTAACATCAAACTCTTGCAATATCTTAAAAAATAATCATCTAATTTTTCATAATTCTTTAATCCAGTTACCAGTCTTTGAACTTTACTTTCAGTAGGTACTCAATTAAATAAGTCCTAGTTTTCTATTTTTTTTTCTGCAAATCGGCCCAACACTTTTCAGCTGGATTTTTTTTTTAACAATGTCATTCTTCATGTTCAGCAGTGACATATGAAAGAATTGTTCCTGAAGCATTGTCTTTCTAAGCCACATTTAATCCGCCTTATGGCAGCAAAACTTCTCTTACAGCCGGCGGAGCTCACTGGGAGTACTATTGCTGATTGGAAAAGTTTATATAAATCAGGACAGTACCCCTTTCAAATATGCTTTTTTTTTTAAATTTTAAGCATTAATATTATCATTTTTAAATTGAAGTACGTTTTTCATGAACATCGCTTCAGCTTCTGAGGCTGACGTATCAATTATTGAGATTTTTCTATAATTATTGATGGAATCCTCTCTCCGTTTTTCATATCAAATTTCAAAAACGCATCAACTGCATAAGCTAACGTAAGATTCTCAAATAAGCATTTTAAATTCACAATGATATTATCTACTACTTGGCAGTAAATGTTGATCTTCCAGTACTCTCCTGGCTGTGTATCGGCCGGCAAATTTAATACAGTTGACTTAATTCCGAAATTTGAATATCTATTTAATTTACGTAATAAAATAGCTACTCTTTATACAAATTGCGAAATTACGATGAAGTGAATAGTTTAAGTCTTATTAAATTATTTCTTTATGCTTGCTTGGGTGAAAGTTAAATAAAATTAAGGGTAGCTTACCGTTCATGATGACGAAAAATACGATGTTTTTTTTACATTATTTGCATCCTTAAACTGTTTAGAACACGTGGGTAATAGGATATTTTCATATCTAAAGTATTTTATATACCACAACCATGTTTTTCTCGCTTTTTCGTGAGTGTAAACGCGACCTAAAGCAGGTCTCTTACAAGGAACATCACTTTGGTGTTCCCCTCCGATTTTGTTGAAACTTTTTTATGTAGAAGAGTATCAAAAACTAAGAGACACGTATTTTTTTTTATCGGCGGAAAAACGGTTTTAAGGGGTGAAACACACCCTCAAATATGAGGATGTTTTTCGTTTTTCGTCGATAACGTTTTAACGGTACGAGATATAAAAAAATTTCAAATTGCAACAACCTTTATTTTTTCGCGCACTATACATTGGAGATGAGAACGATGCAGATAACGACAAATTTCATATTGTTTATTGCAAAAATGCAATTTTTTCATACGTATCTCCAAGAATTTTGAATCGATTTGCATGTAAGTTTGCGTACATGTAGAGGATGGAAAAGTAGCGGATACGTGTTTTTTCTTTTTCCGATATCTCATAATTGAGGGGTTCAAACTGCTCTTCGATTTTTTAGCCAAGAGCATCGTATAATCAGCTAGCCTTTTAGCATTCCGGGCTAAATTCACATCAATATAAGTTTGCATATTTGTTTGCGATTGCATATTTGTGAATTCCCCCCGTATAAAAAAAATTAAGGGGTGAGCCACCCCGGTATTTATCATTTTCCCACCCTATATCAGAAAGGGGTGGACCTCATTGGAGTCAACCTGTTCTATTTTGATGAAAACACAAAAATCTAGTTGCCGTGTTTTTGCATCTTTTTCCAAATAGCAACCTTAAGGGGGTGAACTACCCTCTACCTGAACTTGCTTACCGCAGTCGTCTTTCCCTGTTTAACATGTCTTTGCTTATTCAAAATATTTCTATCAACTCCGAATCGACGTTTCCTCATGTTGCGAAATCAATATGAGACCCTGAGAGGGTAATCCACCCCTCTCTAATTTCATTTTCACTGGCGATTAAAAAATTTGCCACTCTATTTTGATGAATCTGCCTTACCTCCGGTGACGATACGAATTCTATGGTTTTAGATACCTGTGGATATTAGCATTAATATCAACAGGGGCGAGGGAAGGGGGTCGTAGAGATCTGCCCCTTACTCCTCACTATTCTATTCCTCACTATTCTAATGTTTATGAGAAACTTGTATTCTATATGTGCATGAATAGGTACTTTTTTTAATTTACTTTTTTGGCGGCGATACTTTTTTTCATTTCAAGAAAAAGATAGAGACGTAGAGATGCGATCACGGTGTTTATACCAGATATTTTATTTGCATAATTTTCAATAGAGGCGCGGAAGGGAGATACAAAAAGCTACCCCTTGCTCACCACTATTCCAATCTCTAGCGCTAGATAAGCTCCACGCTGTTTTTCTGGCCCATGTAGAATTATATATTTAATACAAGCTTACATGCGGGTTGGTGATTAAACAAGTAGAATTAACACTCGCGAAGTCAACAATCGGATTTTATTAGATATTGATATTGAAAACTGAAGTCATACTTTTATGATAATTTACACTATTCATGGCTCATACGTCGTACAATAATGGTAGTCTTCGAAAAAATGCTTCAAACATAGAGACTTTTTACACCACGAGCATTTTACAAATGCTGTATGATTGCAGCCAGGTATTTCACAGTGTGTTTTTGATTGACCGAAACCGAAATCGACTGGATTTTCAAAATGTTCTGGCTTTGCTGTTATATAATTACTTTTAAACCATGAATATTTAAAAAGATTTGTATAACGTGGAGATGCCAGTTGATTATGTGTAAGAGATTGCAATTTAATTATATTATTTCTTAAATGTAAATTTATATCAGCATGCATTAGTATCACACTATTTGAAAAATGTCGCACAAAATTCTTCCATATCCGGAATCCGAATACATCAAGCGGTTGAATTTTTCCAGTTGTACCTTTTGGGATAATCATTGGGATGATTTTTTTATCATGAGGCGTAGTTTCATGAACAACGCTAGGGCAGTGTCCACCCCAAGAATCAATCAATAATACGTTGTCACTCCCGACATTGGGAAAAAAAACTTTCTTCAACCAAATTTTAAAATGATCTATTAACATAAAACAAATTTGTATTTATAAGTATATGTTTGCAAAAATATCGATCAACCTTTAACGATAACACGTACCGGAAGTAAGTTTTCCAGATTTTGATGCCGTTACCACGACGTTTTCTGGCCTAAATAATTCTTTCTCTACCCTTGGTCCAAATTCACCCTTTGCCTCCTTCAAAACTATAAAAAGCGGAGAAAGTAATTTCCCGTTGGCGTTTATTGTAGGCTGGATCGTGTAGCTATGGGTCGTTGAAGAGATGGATTGTACAACACATTCAAATTTTTTCGTTCCTTCAGTCGCTAAAGTTCGTGCTGAATGGATTTCCAATTGAAAACCGCTTTGGTCCGAATTGTATACATTTTCCGACCCATGCTTTTCGATGAGTAATTTAACATCATGTACAAATTTTTCTCCATTTTTCTGCAGAAACGCTTCTTCCTCCACAGTTTTTCTCATTATAAATTTGTTTCCTTTTTGGAAACAATGCATTGCCGTTTTTTAAATTTCCATAGCCAGGTATGAGAATCTTTAATTCGTACATCCTCGTGGCCTATCTCTGTGCCTGTAGAGCCCACTTTTTAAGGTCAATACCGTGAATAACGTTGAACGGGTTGACTTTCATTATGGTAATATTTTCAGCGCAACACACCCAGTTCGCAAAAAACAGAATACAATTTGAAACTCGGCTACGTACTCGTACGTCTGTACTAGTACACTGTGAATGGTTACCGCCTTTTAAAGGAAGCATCAAAATAAATAGTCGGAAGGGGAGAGATTAAAACGATTATGGTGGATGAAAATATTATCACGTGCTGCGAAATATAACACCCGATAACACCTGGTAATATTTTTATGACAACACCTGATAATATTTTTATCCAGCACGATCGTTTTAATCTCTCGCCTTACGATATAAATTCGAAAAGCGTATTCAATAAACAACATTAAGGTCGGCGCGTATCCACGTCATTTCACGGGTGGGCTGAGCGTTCGGAGTTGTGCCAATCGCACATGTTTTTTTGATGTGTAAATACGTGTGAAGTAGAAAAACACTTTTAGAGGAAATTACGAATATTGACTTTCTTTCGCGGGTCTCACAATCAGAATGAGGAAAATATCTATTATAAACACCGTGATCTCATCTTTACGTCTCTATTTTTTCCTTGAAATGAAAAAAAGTATCGCCGCCAAAAAAGTAAATTAAAAAAGTACCTATTCGTGCACATATAGAATACAAGTTTCTCATAAACATTAGAATAGTGAGGAGTAAGGGGCAGATCTCTGCGTCCCCCTTCCCTCGCCTCTGTTGACATTAATGCTAATATCCACACGTATCTAAAACCATAGAATTCATACCATCACCGGAGGGAAAGCAGATTCATCAAAATACAGTGGCAAATTTTTTAATCGCCAATGAAAAGGAAAATAGAGAGGGGTGGATTACCCTCTCAGGGTCTCATATTGATTTCGCAACATGAGGAAACTTCGATTCGGAGTTCGTAGAAATATTTCGAATCAGCAAAGACATGTTAAACAGGGAAAGACGACCGCGGTAAGGAAGTTCAGGTAGAGGGTAGTTCACCCCCTTAAGGTTGCTATTTGGAAAAAAATGCAAAAACACGTCAACTAGATTTTTCTGTTTTCATAAAAATAAAACAGGTTGCCTCCAATTAGGTCCACCCCTTTCTAATATAGGGTGGGAAAAAGATAAACACAGGGGTGGCTTACCCCTTAATTTTTTTTTATACGGGGGGAATTCACAAATATGCAATCGCAAACAAATCTGCAAACTTATATTGAGGTAAATTTAGCCCGGAATAGGGCAAAAGGCTAGCTGATTATACGATGCTCTTGGCTAAAAAATCGAAGGGTAGTTTCAACCCCTCAATTATGAGATATCGGAAAAAGAAAAAACACGTATCCGCTACTTTTCCATCCTCTACATATGCGCAAACTTACATCCCAATCGATTCAAAATCCTCGGAGATGAGTATGAAAAAATTGCATTTTTGCAATAAACAATAAGAAATTTGTCGTTATCTGCATCGTTCTCATCTCCAATGTATAGTACGCGAAAAAATAAAGGTTGTTGCAATTTGAAATTTTTTTATATCTCGTACCGTTAAAACGTTATCGACGAAAAACGAAAAACATCCCCATTTTTGAGGGTGCGTTTCACCCCTTAAAACTGTTTTTCCGCCGATAAAAAAAAATACGTGTCTCTTAGTTTTTGATACTCTTCCACATAAAAAAGTTTCAACAAAATCGGAGGGGAACACCAAAGTGATGTTCCTTGTTAGGGCCTAGACCCTAAATATGTGCGCGCGCACGTTGATGGTGCTGCAAGTGCTTGCAGTCTTATGCATTTTATAATGCAAAAGCTCGGAAAACATGGTTTTGATATATAAATACTCGTGTGCACCGCGGAGACAAGGGCTTTTATACCCACTCAGTCTCCTTGGTACACAATATACTATTAGGATTTACAGCTTAAACGTTTAACTTTAAATGCGTTTATCTGGAAACAGCATTTTTCAGCGCGCGGAGCACTCTACAGCTTCAATCGATGAACTGATGCACATGAATCTCTGCCCAATTAAAAGGAAATTCAATTTGCGGAGCCATCAGGAAAGGATTTGTGTCAAAAATTCATTCCAAAATATTTTTTTCGTCCGTTGAAGCAAAAAAAACCGGGCAAAAAATTGGGTTTTTTTTTCAAACGGCTACCATTTTGTTATCGAGGGGTTTCTCATGAAAAAAAAACGATAAGGCTCCCCCAAATTTAGTCTAGTTTAATAATTGTTTGTGCTTTTTTTATTCAGATGAACTGGCAAGGCTGTGGAGCGCCCGCCGGAAACCAAAACGCCGTGCATGCTTTTATTTAACGATAGCTGGAGCCGCTACTTTGGATTTTTTATAATAAATAAAATTGGAATTAACTCGCCATTGATAGAAGAATAAAATCCGTTGAAACCCATTTCCAAAAGTATTTATTTTATATAAAACAAAATCCCGAAGTTCATTTTTCATGCCTCTCGGGGGTTGTCTTCCCTGAGGTAAGACCACTGTAAACGTCGAAAATTAAGCGATTTTTATTTAGGTGGAAGGCCAAGTAAGGGGATAATAATATTCAAGGCTGTTATTAGTCATATCTTCAAGTGAACAAAAAACATTTATATTAAAAATGACACAAAATGGTGTCGCTGGAGCCATTTTCGTGAGCATGTTGAATCTGAGACGTTCTGCGGCACGCAGTATAACCGACGCAAATTTGAATCTACAAAAAAAAAATTTTTTAATTCTATTAATTTACACGAGTTTAGCTAGAGAAATACGTAGAGGATTTTGAAAATATTAATTTTTGGGTAATTGGCAAGCTTTTAAGGTTCGACAGAAAAAAAGGACAATCATATGTTAATAAATAAAGTTATAATTAACTCATGGAAAATCCCGTACGTATTTCTCTTCGGAATGTTATTTTACACATGTTTTCGAAATTTGGAGTGAATAGAATGAAAATTGTTGGAGTTATACTGCGTGCCGTTTTGAAAAATTGTATTCCGAGAAAAAGGCGTTTAAAGTTTTGAGATGTCTTATAGACGTGAAAAAAAATGAAAAATTTAGCTGATTAAAATTTTATACCATTGATAAGCTATCCCAGGACCATAAAGCTGCCCTTCTCTGTTCAAATATTCGTTCTTATTTTTTTTCCTGGTTGATTTTATGCTGATGCGTGCTTCTTTTGCCGCAGCTGTCAAAGACAGCTCAGCGTGTTTTATCCGTCTAGCATCAGTTTCAAGACAAAAATTGTAAACTTAAGGCCAATATCAATCTCCAAGACTTTCATAATTCGTAGGATATTCGTCAGACCGTCGTTAATGTTGCACACAGCAATATCAGTTGCTACATGTAATACTTTTTTGCCACTTGAGTGGGCCTTTGACGCCAAGCTCCAGACAGTAGCATTGAAACTTTCGTTTCTGCTTTGCGTGTAGCATCCCAAGCAACGATTTAGTTACTCATTGTAACTTAGAACAAGTCTAAGGCTACAAATAAATGGTAAAAAAAAATCCATCAAGTGTTGTTGCAAGCCACTGCCACCGGGCAATGGCTGGCCCATGTGCGGGCCTTTTTTTACAGGTACCAAACTTTTTTCCCTTATTCTAGATGGCTCGAAGCGCCTCTTAAGTCAATTTAAAAAAATCCATTTTCTGAAAATTCTACAGTGGTGTTACCCTTTAAGGGCGGGGTAAGGTTAATTCGGTGAAAAAAAAGCATATTTTCAAGAATTTTTTTCGACGATACAGGTAATGCTGGTTTATTTAATTAATTTCCATATAATAATAATAACATCTGAACTATATTTTCCTAAATTTTCATTGCAAAAGAATTGATAAATAAGCCGTTGGCAGCAAATCTCCGCAGGCGCCTCGACAAAAAGTTGTTTTGCGGTGTACGCTATAACTCGTCACTGGATCATCTGAAACAAAAAAAATCATAATGCGCTTCTTAGGTGAGATGTTTCTCGAGGTAACGCTGCCGAGTTTTTTTTTTTAATAATTATTTTTTATCTTACAATAACAAATTTGCCGATTTTTTTAAGCGAAAATCGCGTTTTTGACTTCCAAGTGCTACCGAAAATGAAAAAATCGATTAAAAAAAACTCGGCAGCGTTACCTCGAGAAACATCTCACCTAATAAACGCATTTTGATTGTTTTGTTTCAGATGATCCAGTGACGAGTTATAGCGTACACCGCGAAACAACTTTTTTTCGAGGCGCCTGCGGAGATTTGCTGCCAACGGCTTATTTATCAATATTTTGCAATGAAAATTTAGGAAAATATAGTTCAGATGTTGTATTATTATATGGAAATTAATTAAATAAACCAGCATTACCTGTATCGTCTAAAAAAATTCTTCAAAATATGCTTTTTTTCACCGAATTAACCTTACCCCGCCCTTAATCGGTTATTCAACTTCAATTGTTCTGGATCTACGTTGTTCATCCTCCCCCCCCCCCCCCCTTCCCGCAACGATAATGCTTTACAGCAACATAACGCATTATCGTGGCTGTAGAGTCCAAATTTATTGCAAATACACAGTGGATTTCAAGAAACGAAACTTTTCAATCGTTTCCTGAAACTATATGTGACGTGCGAACAGTTAGAGCTGGAAACTATATCATGGAGCAAACATGTGTATCGCCGTGGTTCGATCGTACGCGATTGCAGGTGTCATGTGGCTTCTGTGGTGATGAGTCGAGTGAACGAGCGAAGAGTGCCTGTGACAGGAGTGCTTTCCGTGCTTATAGTTATGCCTTATCGCGATGTTCTCTTGTCTATATCACCATACCGGGCTTCTTTCTCGTGGACAGTAGGAAACGCAAGAGTGTACATGGTTCGATGAAGTGAGGTGGCTCTGGCTTGGTCGTCTCGGGGATATCCGCATTGTTTCGTGTCACCAAGCCAAGTCAGCTGACCTACATTGGGCCATGCTGCTGCTGCTGGTGCTTCTGCTTCTGCCGCTACTTCTGAATATCAGGCCACTCGACGAGCCCTCTATAGAAAAGCACTCGTCAAACTACTGAATAATCCTACTCGTGTTCATAATTCGCGGAGCGCCGAAGTTCAAAAAACTTCGTCCTTGGTTCCGTTGTCTTCCAACGAGCAGCCGCGAAGATTTCTTTTTTCGTGAGGTATCAACCAAAGTTTAACGGGCACCTTAGGCGTAATTCTTTATGAACTCTTGATCCCCCCCCCCCCCCCCCCCCCGGTTGAAGCATTGTGCGGAATACCGACCGCGAGAAACGCGAGAGAGATGGCTGGAAAATCGTTGCAAAGTTTTCTCGTAAACGGCTGTAACGTTTTGGACTAAAGGGGGATGCTCTTTTACTACGATATAGGCAGGAGGAAATTACTCTTTTCTACTTTCCGAAACACTACCGGGAATTGGGAGAAAAGTTGGAAAGTGGAATTTTGATCGACTTAACGTATATAGTAGAGCGTCGATTATCCGAATCAATTGGGACCTGGCGCCGTTTGGATAATCGAAAATTCGGTTTACCGAACAGCAATATTCTGTAGGCGAAAAAAAAAAGTTGATTCTTTTAATGTTATAAAATATATATATTTAAAAATACAATGAACATTAAGGGAAGAGAAACCCTTTACAATGTTCAAAAAATCGATTTTTTCACATATATCGAAAGCATAATATATTGAAAGTATACTGGAAAATCGAAGAAGTGAAATATGAAATATTTACGAAGTTATAGGATATAGTCGTATTGAAACTTTAAACGCGATTATCTCGAAACTGCATTTTCAAAAACTGCTCATGTTATGGCTCAAAAAGTTATTGATCAATCTGGCTGAAAATTTTCGGAGGTTTCTCACTAT